>CM061066.1:193417234-193447234 GCA_030762895.1 Sophora flavescens | reverse complement strand
TCCTCTACATTGCCATCAGTGTCTCGCACACAAACACCATAGTTACACGACTGCATTCCTTCATTCCATGTTTTTGTGTTAAATTTATATCCATTTACAATGTAAGTATTCCATGATGTAGCCCATCTGTTAGGCCCCCATGCCAAATTTGTCAACAATGGATTTTGAACATTGTTTTCTGGATCTAGTACCTAAAAATATCAAATATTATATTATTCTTATACATGCTATATATTTAAGGAGATAAAATGTATTGCAACAAATGAAGATGCTTAACCTACATATTTACTGAACCACGTCGCAAAGTGAGAAGTAATTTCTCGATCAACCTGATCGTTTGAAATGTCAGGTTGGATATCCCTTAGAAAATTTCCGTACATCCTACATATGGGAGATTAACAACAGGACAATTAATAATCATAAATGTCAATTGAACTTATAAAAGACATTGTAGAAACTTACTCTAAATATGGCGCCACCTCTTCACAATTTTGAAGGATATACAGATGAGCAGCATTAATGTCACGTTGCTCCAAGAAATATCCTTTTGATTTGCCAATAAATCTTCCCGAATAGTTTAATATTGATAAAGGAGGACTAGTTGAACTTCCTTCGCCCGAATCAACGTTTCTAGGCATTCTTGTCCTTCTCGTGTTAACTTCGTCAGGATAGTAATAAGAGGCAAAAGAGGAAGTCTCCTCTACTAAGTATGCTTCACAAATGTAACCCTCCACTCGTGCCTTGTTCTTGACTTTATGTTTAAGGGGGTGCAAGAACCTATTAAAGAGGGATACATACAAATAATTACTAGTTTTAGGGAAAGATAAACTACAATTTCGTGTTCGTGAATTTCATATGTATTAAGTAAAATAGTTTATGTTGTTTACCTCTCAAATGGATACATCCAGCGGTATTGGACTGGGCCACCAACTCTTGCTTCGTAAGGTAGATGAACTGGCAGGTGTTCCATGGAATCAAAGAAACTCGGCGGGAAGATTTGCTCCAGCTTACATAACAAAACGGGTATCTTGACTTCCATATACTTTAATTGAATCACATTTAGTGTTGTCGATGTAAGCTCCCTGAAAAAGTGGCTAAGTTCAACAAGTGGGTTCCAAATTTGCTTCGGTAATGCATCGAACGCAATTGGAAGAAACCGTTGCATGACCACGTGGCAATCATGACTCTTCATTCCATGTAACTTTGCTTCCTTAATGTCAACACATCTACCCAGATTGGAAGCATACCCATCCGGTAAATTTTCTTCTTTAACCCACTTACAGACGGCCACTTTCTGTGTTTTGCTTAGTGTATAACTTGCCTTCGGTTTGATAAGTCTGCCACGACCACCGTCCTGCAACTCAAGCTCCTTCCGGTTACAAATTTCAGTCAGATCCAATCAGGCTTTATTTGTATCCTTTGTCCTCCCCTTGATGTCCATCACAGTGTCAAACACATTCAAAAACACATTCCTCCTAGTATGCATGACATCAATGTTGTGACTGAGTAGCTATATCCTCCAATACGGCAACCTCCAAAATATACTTTGTTTTTTCCAATGATGGTTGACGCCATAATCAGGAATATGTTCTCTTTGGGATTCATGGACGAGAGGTAAGTACTGTACTCTCCGCCATACATTAGGACCAGTCAAACGTGGCGGAGGCGGTGTTGTCTCCGCACAACGCTTCTTGAATGCATTCTTGTTCCACCTATAAGGATGAACTTCTGGAAGGAATTGACGATGACAATCAAAATATGAGATCTTTCGACGGTTTTTAAGAGTGAATGCCTTCGATCACTCCATACATATTGGGCATCCAAGATTCCCCGCGGTCATCCAACCCGACATCATCCCATAGGAGGGAAAGTCGTTGATCGTCCACATCAAAGCTGCTTTCATCATGAAATTCTGCCTCAAAGATACGTCATATGTCAACACACCATCATTCCACAGCATCGTCAACTCATCTATCAGCGGCTTCAAGTACACATCAATCTTACCTTTTGGATTAGACGGACCCGGAATTATGACTGTTAGGAACATAAACTCTCGCTTCATGCACATCCCCGGGGGAAGATTGTACGGAGTCAGGATAACTGGCCAACAAGAGTATGCTTTTACAGACTGCCGAAAAGGATTAAATCCATCAGTAGATAACCCCAATCGGACGTTCCGAGGGTCCTGCGAAAATGGCATATGAATTTTCAACAATCAATTTTCAAACACCCCAGACCCAAATTTTCCACAGACTTCTTAGCATGATAAAAACTAGTAGGCATCCGATTGTCTTCTGGCAACGCCTTGGACACTGACCTGGTGAGGCGATTAAAACAACCTTCTTGCATATTGTAGTCAGATTTGATACTCAACCATTCCATGCACATCGACAACTCCGTGTACTCCCGACATCCCTCCCACAATGGAGATCGTGCAGCACTCATCATATCATAGAATCTTTGAGCTTCGGGATTCGGATTCTCCTCTATGTATTGGGAACCCATTCCATCATCTTCTCCCCCATTTTCTTCTAGTACAACACCAACCGATGGTCCAGCATGATCCATTATCATATGCTCGTATGGATTTAATTCTTCCCTCCGGTCACCACTTCCATAGTACGAACCTTCAAACACAATCGGGTTTAAATCAGGCAACGTCTCACCATGGTTACTCCACCAATAGTAATCAAGCATGAAGCCCTTCTCATAAAGATCGGCTACAACTCCATCCACGTTTTTGAAAGATTGACACTTGCATCTTTTGCAAGGACACCTCAAATGATCACCGCCCAACAGTATAAATCTCTCATGGCTAACAACAAACTCTATAAACTCACCCACTCCAACTCTATACTCTTCCCTAAGACGTTTATTCCGATCCAACCTACGATACATCCATTTCCGATTGTCCGGAATATCCATTGCTGGCAATTAAATAGCCTGACCAATCCTACAATAACACTTATATATTACGGTGCATTCCAATAACACCATCAATCTCGTTCTTATGACAAGGTATGAACCTATCCCATTCGAGAAGAAACTTTTACCACACTCGGCTAATAATAGTTATTCCCATATCCAAATACCTTATACTTGACAAAATTTTGGCAGCATTTCCTATCGGTCTCCAAGTACACGACTCGAGCACCGTGAGAATCACCGCGATCAAGTATGCACCAGGAGAACAAAAGGAAATGCATCAGACCGGGATTTCAACAAGTATATAAGGCATTTGAACAATGAAATGACTATTGTATGAGTGTGAAAAAGGTTTTTCCCCAAACTGTCCCACTTGGACAATTCAGGATTCAATACAATGAGCATGCGTACCCTGAGAAGGTACGCATGCTCATTAATATTGAATCTCAAATAGGAAACTAAGGCTTTCGTAACTTAATAATTAAATCTAGCAGAAAATAAAACCATTGACTTATAAGGATTGCAGCATACTTCAACAAATATATATTGAAGCATAATTCAATACAAACTTAGATAAAATAAAGTAGCAAACATCCTATTGAGCTCCGCTCTCCACTAACAAGTAACACATAATTGTCAAACACATGCATAACTTCTAAATTAGCAACACACAACAAACATCCCGTCTTTTTGATAGGATCACATCCTATTGAGCTCTGCTCTCCACTAAGGCTATTCTAACTCATTAACCATAACAGAAGATACAAATTTAACTCTATAAACAGAGCACAATTTTAGCGACAAAAACGTTAATAAGGACATAAAAATGGCAATCAAGGAATAGAATTGACACATCCATCCTATTGAGCTCTGCTCTCCACTAAAAAACAACATATAAAGTTTACAACCACATGCATCAATTTTAATCTACCAACACACAACCAGCATCCTATTGAGCTCAGCTCTCCACTAACAAACAACATATTCAATTGCAACCACGTGCATCATTTCTAATCTACCAGCACACAACCAGAATCCTATTGAGCTCAGCTCTTCACTAACAATCAACAAATCAATTCAAAGTCTTCAAGAACCACTAGCAACAAAGAAAAAGATAGAGTATTTGACCTACCTCAACTCCAAGCAAATAGTGAAAACGGGTGACGACTAGAGCGGTTGTCAATAGACAAAGAAAACTGTAAGAAAAAATAATAACATCAACAAAGGCTCTTGTGATAAAAGTATAAACTTGGAAATCATTAACCTACTTGCACACTTGCCACTCATGAAAGTATAAGCAAAACATTTTCATTACATATCAGTACCATAGCTTGTTTAAGCCGGGCATTGTTTTAGTGACAAAGCAATAAAAAAAAAGGTATGTTATGTACTTCAACAACTTATATAAGTGTGCCCAAAGTGTGCTGTGTCCAGGTGGCGTGAATGGAAGGGAAGAGAGTGTGGGGAACTGATAGTGCAGGAACCCTAAACAGATAGTTAAAATAGCAGAAGTAATAAAAAGAAAAGTGGTAAAACGGAGCAATGCACATGAGACAAACCAGCGTAGCATGTTCACCAAGATGACTTACGAAATCAAAAATCCTCTTAGGCAATAACCATAGCATAAATATCATAAAAGGTCAATCAAATTAAAACAATGATCATTCAGTTAAGTTATTTTCATTTTTAACATCACAAAAATATTATTTACCTTTAGCTACACCAAAAGAGGGATTTAAAAAGTAAAAACAAAACCAGATTAGAACCAATTGGATATATGCGAAAAGGTGGTAGAAGTATAATGATCCTATAAACACTAAAATACCATAACTCAAGTAGTCATAAAGCAAGCAATTTTAAAGTACAATTAAAAACCAATCAGCACCTGCACCACCTAGCAAAAATATATACTTTACAAATCATGGTAATTCAGGCTTTTCATCAAACACCCTGCTATCATTACCCTCAACACCTATCATACTGTTTAAACAAGACAATAATCCCCAGAAACTTTACCCATTTGATCAATACCAAATAGTTTAGCAAGTAACAGAACAGAAAATCTAATTTTCAATGCTTAACAGCTTCAATCATCAACAGGCAACATCACATAGATCAAAGGTTCAACCAGTATAATAATACTTGAAAATTGAGCATTTTTTAGTCAATAGTGAATACAGTTATGTTGCATAAAATAAAAAGAATGAAAATAAAAAAAAATGCACACTAGCTACATTCACAGTAGCATCACCATCTCTTTAGTTTTAGTCAAGTACATTTTCAAGCAGCTATATTCACACATCCTATCGAGAAACAACATATAAACCCACTGATCCTATTAAAAGTTTATAGCACAAACTCATTGCACAAAGTAACTAATATGAGCTTCTCTTGTGCTCACTTGTAAGTTGTAGCTTGTATGCTAGATGGGTAAATAATAACAGAATGTAACAAATACTGTATGACAGATAAGCCAAACAGTACACACACATATACATACAAAGTAAAACAAGAAATTGATCAAACCAGAGTATTCATATAAATAAATAAATAAAAGATCGTGGCTCATGGCTGTTAGGCCTTCATATGACAACATAAAAAAAATTAAGCGTCATCAACCAAGCATAGTCTTAAAGTAGGTTAAAAGGGTATCATATAACATATTTTGAAACAAATTGCTATTTAAGGGTATCTAACATTGCTCTTTAAAATAGTGCTACCTACATAAAAAACTTTCCAGCATCACACTTCATTTTCGTTGTCAGGAACAATGGGCACCCACACAAAGCAATTTAAATGAACCTTACACCTATATTAAAACCATTCAAAATTTTCACTTTCATGATACATTGATGCTATACATATCAATTTGTTTTCAAGCATGAATAAATATTATGAATAATTAAATGAACCTAAGTTGAAAAACAAATGATGATAGAAAAGAGATATAACAACAGATTGACACAACAAACCATATGAAGTCAACACTCCATGTTGAAAATCCAGTATTCAAACACACAGTCAATGCTGCTGTCTAGATTCATAAGTTTGTTATACTCATCACAGTACCAATACAACTCATGCATTGTCTAAAATGTGCACCCATATTACTAACATATGGTCTACTATTTACCATTACAGATTTACAGGGTAATGGATTTGTGAAAATAAAAATAAAAGAAGCAAGTTGTAATTTTTGCTCCAAAAATACAAACAAAACAGAGCCTTGAAAGAGCCAGAAAGTAGAGAGCAGAGGGCAGAAAGCAGAGAGAGGGAACTTACCGGAGGTGGTGATGGACCGGTGGTTCACGATGGCTCTCGGGTGGTGGTGGTGGTGGCTCTGTAGGGAGTTAAAAGAAAATTCAAAGAAAATTAAAAAAACAGAGCAATAAAGGGAATAGAGACAGGGAGATAGAGGGAAAGGGATACCTGGGCTCGCAGTGGTGGGGGTGGGGGTCATTGTAGCCAGACCGCGGCGGCTCGCAGTGGTGGGGGGTGGGGGTAACACGTTTTAGGGTTTTAATGATTAGGGACCGATTTAATATCGGTCGCTAACTGGGTTAATTTGAAATTTGAATTCATTAATTTAGCGACGGATTTAATATCGGTCGCTAACAAACTCTATTTAAATTTTTTTACGCGTCGTTTAGCAACCGAATAAATATCGGTCGCAAATATAATTAAAATTTAACTGTTGCATTTAACTCGGTCGTCATTTCGGTCGCTAAAAAGTCAGCAAGTTTTGACTTTTACTTTCCTTTATTTAGCGACTGAAATAGCGACCGATAACTCTGCTATGCTCTATTCCGGTCGCTAGTTCAGTCGCAGTATCAACTATAACCAGGTTTCATGTAGATCCTACAATCGGTCGCCATTTCGGTCGCAAACAGTAACCAACAAATTCGGTCACTATTTTCGATCGCTAAATAACCTTTTTTTTGTAGTGTACAGATATCGAATTTTGGTGATCTTGTTGTCCCTAGAAAGATAAGGAAGAGACCTGCAATTTCAGGTTTCACAAGAATTGTCAAATTAGGCCAAAATCAAGGCTAAATTGGGTCCCGAGTTCTCTGGCCCGGATTAGTGTGCAGTCCATGATGTTCCTTCACTTAAATGGGCCTAACTTACTCATCTTAAGCCCAATTAAGGCATATAATACCTTGTTGGAAAGCTTATTCAGAGGTCCTTAATTTGGTCTAGGGTTTGGTCAGGATTAATAAGCATAAATAGCAGTTTACAGTAGTACAAGGTAGAGAGAGACGGAAATTAGACAACTTTTACAATCATTGTTTTTGCTTTTACATTATTGGGCTTAATTGCTAAACATTGTTAATTTTAGCATTTTTCACTCATCCTGACCTTGTTGGCTTGCGCAGAGCATAACTAGAGCTACAGATATCAGATTTTGGTGATCTTGCAGCCCCTAGAAAGATAAGGAAGAGACCTACAATTTTAGGTTTCACAAGAATTTTTAAATTAGGCCAAAGTCAAGGCTGAATTGGGACACGAATTCTCTGACGCAGATCAGTGCGCAGTCCATGATGTTCCTTCACTTAAATGGGCCTAACATACTCATCTTAAGCCAAATCACTACTGGAAATAATGTAATATACGGGAACGTTTTACGTCAGTTAACCAAAAGCTAGATGTTAAAAAGGGGGTGGTGGCAGTTTTGTAATTATCAGACTTCATTAATTCAATTTTAACGTCAGTTCAATAAACAACTGAGTTAAAAGTGAACCTTTTAACGTCAGTTCTTCATTGAACTTACATTAAAAGTGAGTCACTTCACTTTTAACTTATGTTCTTTCATCAACAGACGTTAAAGGTTATTTTAATAATTTTTTTATCTAGTATACGTACCCTTCTGCATTGCATTCCTCAAAGTTTCAGTGTCACAATTGCTTTGATGTTTTGTGTTTCTGTTTTGAAAACTAAAATATATGTGCGAAGTATAAGTTGAATCAATAACCCAAACCGGATCTCATTCATGAAGTGTAATCTGACTGATCTGAGAAGATTGAAAGGGTTTAAAATCCTATAAAAAGTTACATTGAAAGGGTTTAAAATCCTAAACATTTGTTGAGGCTTCGTTCCCTTCACGGGTGAGCAAGAGAGGAGAGTCGAGCGACTGAGTTTTCCAGAGCGGCTGAGCAAGGGTGCACCCGATCTGTTTCAGCAATGGTCTTAGAACAGTCGTTTGCTTCCAAAGCTGAGGTTCTGGAGCAGTAGCTGCCGATTATCCGGAAAGATGATAAGGTGAGCAACTCACATTATGTGATTTACACAACCTTATCACCCATGTTATGTGATTTACACAACCTCAGAAGTTGTTTGACCATTAAGACAAAGATCTTTGAGTCTTGGAATAGGAAGAAAGAGTGATGAAGTTAATCTCCATGGTAGAGCCATATTGTGAAGCGGAAAATTAAAAGGATGGAAGGAAGCTATTTATAGGAGTAGGGGATGAAGTTACTAAGCTATTCTGATTTTCTTGAAAACTTATCTATAAACTTAATGCTCATTAAGAGGATTAAGATACAAGGTGCATGGGTAAGTAGCACAGTAGTCAAAGGAATGAATGTTCTTGCAGAAACTTATACACCTTTAACGTCAGTTGTTTAATACAACTGACGTTAAAAGTGTTTTTAAAATTAAAAATATTTATTTTTAACGTCAGTTTTTTACACAACTGACGTTAAAAGTGTGATTTTTACTTCAGTAAAATAAATAGCTGACGTAAATAATCCTATATATTATAAACGTACAGAATGAATATTTGAAATAATGTAATATACGGGAACTTGGCAGTGATAAATTAAGTTGACATTAAAAATGAGGTGGTGGCAATTTGTAAATATTAAATCACTATTTGCGTCAGTTGTGTAAAGAACTTGTGTAAATATTAAACAAGTTTAATTTTAATCTTCATTAATTAGCTTGAATTAGTAAACATATTCTTGTGAAAATTAAAATAAATAAACACTTAACATAAAAGTGTTATATGTATAAGCAAATCGTATCTCATTGAAGCGATTCATAAGTTACAATTACATGATTAAAAGATAAAAAATTTCTGCAACATAACACTAAAATATTAAAAAGTTTCTGCTTCAACATCAATTTCTTCTCAGTTCTGTCCTCAGAAACTCCAATGGATGCATCGATCCCCTCCCTGCTCATTTGAAGTCCTTGATGCTCCATCTGTGCTTTATCCACAGTCACTTGGGGAGGAGATGGAATAAAGTGAGGGAGTCATATTATGTGATTTACTCAACCTCAGAAGTTTTTTGACCATTAAGACAGAGACATTTAAGTCTAGGTATAGGAAGAAATAACAAAAGTCTCAAATGTGATAGAACCATATTGTGAAGGAATAGAAAACGCACGAAATATAGACGAAAAGAAGAGGGTGTATTTACAGACTGATACAGAAGAATGACACTTTATATAGAGAATGGAGTCTCTCTGATTTTCTTGAAAACTTATATATAAACTTAATGCTCATTAAGAGGATTAAGTTTCAAGGTGCATGGGTTAGCACAGTAGTCAAAGGAATGATTTTTTTTTTTTTGCAGAAACTTATATACTTTTAACGTCAGTTGTCACTACAACAGATTAGACTTTAGATAGCGTTTCCGTATGCCTTTTAATAGCGTTTGTAACCGCTATCTATTCTACCGCTATTAAAACTCGTTAGCAAAGATAGCATTTAGGAACTGCTATTAATAGGTGACTTTAGATAGCGTTTGTACACGGAAACGCTATCTAAAGTCAGACTTTAGATAGCGTTTCCTTATACAAACGCTATCTAAAGTCTGACTTTAGATAGTGTTTGTACACGGAAACGCTATCTAAAGTCTGACTTTAGATAGCGTTTGTACAAGGAAACGCTATCTAAAGCCCCTTTTTTTTTTAATTTTATTTCTTAACTTTTACATCCATTATTCCTGCATATTTACACAAAAAAACCACAATTGTTGCAGTCAACACAATTGTTCACAATGTGTTCAAAATATAAGTGTTCAATGAAGATTTGCATGTGTTTGTGCAACAAACCAAGTAACTATACAATCAAAGTGCAACACTCTATACAACAACTATATATATATATAACCGAGATATAAGTACACCACTCTTGTTTCTAAAGTATTCAAATTCACACGAGTAAGACAAAATCAAAGTGCAGCAACTATACCAGATCTCAATCCTTAAGAAACCAAAATCGAGAAAACCAACATACATCTACAATTAATCTACATTTACAGACTTCATTTGTTTTTCATGAGACCAAGACAACACCAAAGTAATGTGTCGAAATGTGATCCAAAGACTCTGTAGCATACATCTTGCATTTCCACCACAAAGACTAACTTTGTTACATTGGGATACAGCAGACTAATTAGGTAAATACTACTTTGTAGCAAGAAACAGAATTCAAATCAAGCATTAACAAAGTGTAACAAAAATAATAAGTTTGAACTTATTTTCTCCTAGCAATGACACATCAACTCGAAGGCATGTACCAAGGAAAAACAAATACATAGATAGTTTGGGGTTGATAAATATAAAGCATTATTCACATACCAATGAGTATTGTTGCAACTCATCATTATCAATTTGACATAATCAAACGAACTTTTCAACAATATAGCGACACCACTCTTCCTTGACTTGAGATAGGTTGAGCGGTGGAGTATGTGGAGCATTTGAAGTCGAGGAAATGCTTGCGACATAAAAATTAAATAAATTAAGTTACAATTGCTAAAACATTTGAACAGTCACGATTTAAAAGCTAAGTAAACAACATACCGCCATTGGTATTTTAACTTGGTTACGCAAGATAGTCTCCTTCATGAAACGCATGACATAGTACCCACAATCTGTCTTTGTTGGGTTGTCTTGGGCACTATAAAAAATAAAATAGTAAATCAATATAGTTTTTTTTATCTAATTGCGCATTAAGTTTTTGCAAATATACCTGTATCTGAATCCATTTAATGTTGGTTGCCTTTAAACGCGGCACCTTAGCTCCGATATTTGCGGATAAACTTGCAAACCACTAATCACAAAATCAAACAGACTTCATTAAGAAACATATTTTCAATCATCACAAACACACGCATGCTCACGTATCGAACAGAATCATAGAAAATCAGAAATATAAAAACATGCTTACGTATCGAAGCATTCTTTAAGTGCAGGCGATCCCTAGGATCAACATACAAGGGATCCAGATAGTAAATAATCTCTTCAACAATATTTATCGCGACAAAGCGCCCAATGATTCCTACAAAAATGTTGAGATAACAAATCCTAAGCACCTCAACTTTTATGTAATTCATTATTGTGAATTAAGTCCTATAGGATAAGCGACTCACCCAACATTGCACGGCGCTAAAAACAAGGGCTGATATTCTCTTTCTTTAGTTGCAAACCCAGTCAGCTAGATACGTTGTTTGTGAATCCCTCCCGAAGTAGCCGTATGTATTTGTTTGGTGTGGGGACAAGAACAGAAACCTCCTCGTTATTTCCTTTGGAAGCAACAATTCTTCATACAAATACCTTCAATTAAAATATAAAAATGGATTACACCAATGACATACATCAATATTTAAATGGAAAGACTAAAAAAATATTGTACACTTTAAACCTGATTTATTACCTGATATATGCGGAAATAACGGAGGCAGATACCCATTCATGATTTACAACTTCTCTGATATTTTCAGTATTGAGCATCTCAATGAAATGGAGACCAAAAATATTTTCTTCCATCTCTACGTACAATTGGTCAGCATTTTTAATATTCTTTCGTTCATGTATTTTAAGGAAATTCAAATATTCCAGAGAAGTTGTAGTTGAACCAGCTGTAGGTGGGTTGGCCTCAGAGTTGCCTCCTTTATTTTCTGGTGTTGTAATTGACTCCTTTGTATAACCAGACACTCTGCCCTTGCCTTTAGCTTTTTCGGGTGCCTGGAAATTTTGCATTTCAATATGCCGATTAGTGATCAACTAATGTAATGCATATATGCCGTATATGAAAAGGTGGAAAAATGCAATTACATACCATATTAATTACAACCACGAGATCAATTGGCCATGCCACATAAGTACCTATTGCATCTCCCTTTGTCATCACATCTGCATCAACGATAGGTACCGGCAATGGCGCATCCCCTCGGTTGCAACATCAACTCCAACTTTCACATGGTTAAGAGTGCTGGTCCAGTGTGCGGTGTAACACCCGGCTCATTGTATACTTTACCCATAGCAACCATACGATAGTTTGGGGTCGATAAATATAGGCGACATGAGTTGACGCCTAATCCAATGATAGATGAATAAGCTGTGAATTAAGGCATCCAATTGAATGTATTTAATCTGCGAATGCAATACTAGTAAAAAAAAAGGCATGCATTACCTCTGGAAGCCTGCTGGCAGATGGTAGAGTGCAACTATCTTTGACGCTTGCTTGGGCTGTGAAATTAGCCTGCCTCTCCTCATCATCCTTTTGTTTCAGCTTTTCTTCCAAAATGTTCAATTTATCGAGAGAGTTGAGACACCAATGTCTCCCACTTTTTCGTTTAGAGTTATTTCTTGCACGACCTTCGGGTGGGAAGTAATCTTTTTGTGAGATGCTGAAACCCACACCCCTAACACGCCCGAGGTTCTCCGGCACACCTATGGCTTTGGCAAGAATATCCACGGCAACCAAAGTCTTCTATCTCTCCCTCTACCGCAGACTGTGACAGTTCCTCCTGACACATAGTTATTGGTGAAATGCAAATGTTAAAATTATTATATATTATCATATGAAAATAACAATTGATAATGTAATCGTAAGTCTACTAACACATTTATTCCACACGGTCTGCGTATTTTTGTTGTCAATTACACCCGCCTTGTTCTCGCGGGCTTTCCTCCACACAATATGGCGTTTAATGTTCTTAACTCGGCCCCGCCTCCCGTATCTGTATATTGAGATAATATAAATTAACTAAACAGTTTAAAAGTCATATTTACCACAAATGCGATTAAATATATATATATATATATACATACCAATTCATCCTCAATGTCGGCATACCCCTTACGTGATGCTTTGTAAGGGCATGCGGGATCTAACGCCTGTTGCTATTTTATTTGCTTATTTTCTATTCAGACACATATAAGTAATATTAATAAATGGTTAATGTCATATGTACGTCTTTATATAAAATTATAAGGACTAACGTGATATTAAAGATACCAGGAATTGAGCATCTCTGTGCGTATTGCTATAAAATATGTCCACTCATCCCTTGATATGTGTGGATATTGTGATGGAGGCTCCTCATTGATATTCCCGTTGGCATCTCTTAGAAATTTTTTGGTCAATCTAGTTCTGAATGCCCTATGTAGGTTACCGACTTCTGAAGTACAAATTTTTTCCTAGATTCATCAACATTAAAAGACATCCGCAAAACAATATAAACAACGTGTCAAAGTAAGTATGTTTACATAGTTTACAATATAATTTATAAATTTTAACAATTACCTGTACATCAGCCCATATGCTCTCTTTGAAACCATCCAAAGCTTCATCCTTCCAATTAGAACAAATAATTGGGACCGTTTGCCGAACAACGGCCCCAATGTAACTCTTCAATATTTTACCATTAGCACGAATAGGTTGGTCCAAAGAATTCCATTCAACCTAATAAAAATAATAAAGTAATTAAATCTAGATATCAAACAACATTATGAAATCCTTAGATTAGTAAGTAAATTACATCAAATTTTTGTCCTTTACTCCTAGCGCGCGGATGACCGCCTTCATAATCTGTTGGCCCACGTCTCGCCGCTTTGGCATCACTAGAATTACTTGAAGATGCCATTTACCTACAAAAATATTAGATACAAGTAAAACATCAATGGACATTAATATAACATTAATTGATGCAAAATATAAAACAACTATGAATAACAAAATCAACACTAGCATTACCGGAAGATGCTAACTATAATATAAAAGGATCAGAAAGTTCATTTAAACACAAACACTACATACATGTTTAAGTCAACCTTTTTCTTTTCTTCATTTGATTGAGATTTGTTTGTCCTCTATTAGTACGAAATGGTGGATTGACCAAAAGCCCCTCATCATGATCATCTCTCATATACATACCATCATCCCTAGTTGGATCAATCTCAAGTGATTGTAATGTCCCGACGAAAGGATCATCTCTCATATACATACCATTATAAGTATTTGTGTCGGTATCGTATGATGAATATCTCACACGATTCCTCATTTCACTAGACTCAGCTCTTGTCTCACCATGTTTTGTCCAACATGTATAACTTTGATCGATTCCATTACACACTAAATGTTCTTCCAAATCGGCTGCACTAACTCGCCTTGCATAACAACAATCTAAACAAGGACATATGATTGTATTAGGGTTTTTCGCATGCCGAACTGCAAAACTAATGAACTCTTTCACCCCATCCTCATACTCCTTCGTTAAACGATTGGCAGACATCCATTTCCGATCCATGCTTTTCCGATCTACAAAAATATTTATTAAACATATTTACTTTGAGTTTAGAGTGGTTGAGGTCTACATGCAATGTATCTGATTAAAGGAATGAAAGGCTGCAAACAAAACACATTGTCGCTGAGTATTCTTGTGGAACCAGTGTCAGCTTGTTGATGAGTGTGATTCCACATCATCTTTGTCTATCATTTTGCATGCATTTTCATGTAGTTTAGGCATATTTTTATTAGATTTTAGGTTAATTTTCCTTTGGAACGGGTAAGGCGGTTTTCGTGTGTTGTTTTGCGGATATCAAGGGTAAAATGCTCAAGATCAACCATGATGAAGTTTGGATAAAGATAGGGCTTTAAAAGTGCAGAAAATGAGCCAAAAAGAGTCCATCACGGCCTAGCCGTGATGCCGATCACGGCCATGATCGAGCAAAACTGAAAAAGAAGAAAGGTCAAGTCGAAGTCAGTCACGGCCTGGCCGTGATATCCATCACGGCCGTGACCCAAAACCCCCACAAGTCCGAGCACATCACGGCCCAGCCGTGAAATTCTTCACGGCCATAACAGAGGGCTCGCGACGCGAGCATAGGCTCGCCGCGCGATTGACTGGAATTTCGCAGAGCAACCGAAGCGAGAGACCGGTCACGGCCTGGCCGTGATATCCATCACGGCCGTGACCCAAAACCACCAAAATCTGAGCACAGAACATTAAATTAATTGATATATAAAGGGAAAGGATCAACAAACTGAAGCAACAAAAACAAACATATGAACCCATTCTTCACATTCCGAAAAACATTGAAACAAAACAAAACAGGATACCAGCAGCATTAGGTTCAAAATGCATCCAGTCAATCCGTCAACCATATTCATATTTTCAAATAATGATTGACACACAAACAAGTCACATTCCATTCAACACCAATCAAACCGAAAATTAAAGAGCAAGTAAAATAAAACCTTGAACACAGACTGTGAACTTGGATAAAAACACACTCCCACAAATATTAAGAATGTCCGGAAATAAAATTTGTAAATGATAGAAAATCACCTGAACACAGACTGTGAACTTGGAAGTGGGTTCCACTAAAGCTGCAAACTTGGAACTGGGTTCAACCGGGAATGCGCCCCTGTGACTGTGTCACAGACCCTGAGCAGAGTGTGAAGCTCTTAGTATGAGACTTAATCATATTTAAAAAGGGACAGATTGGCAAACAAATTTGTCTTGCATTTCACGATTTAACACTAATAAGAAATGTGATGAATTAATGTTAGCACAATCAAGGACCATTTAAACATATTTCAGTTCTAAAAGTAAGACAATGCTGAAACGCGCACAGCCAAAGCATTCATACTCAAGTATAATATCAGGATACTTTTGACACAAAATGCACAAAACCCATTCTGACCATTCATACTCAAACTTTCCATGTAATAATTCATTCAGATCTGATATCAAGGTCCTCTAAAATATGAGACTGAAAGAAAAAAAGCAGAAACAAACACATGGACGCAAAGGGACTTACAAGATTTCAAATAAAGATAACTGGAAGTCATTGTTCTGCATAAGATCCATGAACCCTATCCCACATGAAATCAAGTCCCTAAGCATTTGACCACCTAATCTAAAAGAAAAGGAATAAATAGAAAAGGCAAAGTTAAACTTTAAATAGTAAAAGCTTTCAAGTTCTCTTCATGTTCACATTTCTTCAACCAAAACTCATCCGTTTTGTTTTTTCGAAATGTAAATCCATTACATAATGAAACAGTAAAGTGAAGCCAAGATTGATCACAAGCTAATCACATAGAGTGGTGAATACTGATCCAAAAGCAACAAAATAAAAACAATGCACCAATGAAATCCCTTTTATCCCTCAAAACAAAATAACGACCATTCTTTGACACAAGCACATTTAATCGAAAAATTGTCCAATGAAACAATAACCAAAATTCACATTCAAAATTTGTGTTCAAATATCACGATCGATATTAGAAAGAGTGTTACCTGAACCCAACAAGAAAGCCAAGAGAAGTGTCCCAGTTGACTTGATGACTCGGCGCAAGACAGCCATGAAGAGGAGCAAAGGAACATCGAGAGGGAGCGAGAAACTGCAAAACGACATTGTGAAAGTGTGAACTATGAAACTAATAGATTTTATATGAAGGGAGCAGAAACTGCAAAACAACATTACATCTCAGTTATCTTCCACTCCACAGAACACTATGAAAGTGTGAAACTAAAACTACAATGGTATGATTTAAGTTCTTTCTCTTTCGGAGCAAACGGCGAGCAATGGCGAAGGTGAGGGAAGAAAAAAGAGATGGCATGCGAGGGAAGGAAACAGTAGAATGAAAATGAGGAAGAAACAGAGAGGAGGGAAGGCCGAACGCGCGTCTAATTTTCTTTGGGAAGACCTAAGATAAGCGTTTAGTGTGGAACCGCTATCTTTTCCTAAGTGACACTTTTAATAGCGGTTCCACACGGAAACGCTATCTTAGGTGATACCTAAGATAGCGTTTCCCTTAGGTGGATATGGCATTGTGATGTGTTGTTGAGTAGTACGGCAAGTGTCTCCCAAAGTGAGAACGTTGACATAGATATGGAGGATGATCGAGTAGAGGACATGATCCGTGATATTGGACAAGAATCTTTTCATCGAGCTCATGTGTATGATAGGTTGTGCAGTGATGCGGATAAGCCTTTATATCCAGGGTATACTACTCATACACGGTTGTCGGTGGTGCTAAAATTGGTTTGTGTGAAGGCGAGAAATGGTTGGACCGATAAAAGCTTCACATAATTGCTTGAAGTGTTGAAAGACTTGCTTCCGGAGGACAACACATTGCCTGACGGTAACTATGAGGCCAAGAATGTATTGTGTCCTATGGGTATGGAGTATAAGAAGATACACGCATGCCCCAATGATTGCATATTGTACACCGGTGTTCATGAAGACAATCACGATTGCCCCAAATGTGGGTTATCACGATACAAAGTGAAGGGTGGTGATGATGATGATGATCTTGATGATGTGAGAAAAAAGGGTCCTCCTGCGAAGGTGTTGTGGTATCTTCCAATAATTCCAAGGTTCAAGCGATTGTTTGCCAATGCGAAAGATGCTAAGAATCTTAGATGGCATAATGATGTGAGGAAACGTGATGGAAAGGTTCGTCATCCTGCTGATTCTATGCAATAGAAGAATACCGATACTATGTTTCCGGATTTCGCCGATGAGCCAAGAAACCTAAGGCTTGGACTTGCTACGAATGGAATGAATTTTTATGGTAACATGAGTAGTATTCATAGTTCATGGCCTGTTCTGTTGGTAATTTACAACATGCCCCCTTGGTTGTGCATGAAGCGCAAATACATGATGTTGTCTATGATGATTTCGGGCCCAAAGCAACCGGGAAATGACTTAGATGTTTATCTAGGTCCCTTGATTGAAGACTTGAAAACGCTGTGGGTGGAAGGTGTTGATGTAGTTGATGGGTATTCTCATGAGACTTTCAAGCTTCGTGCCATGTTATTTTGCACCATCAATGACTTTCTAGCATACGGTAACTTGTCCGGGTACAGTGTCAAGGGGCATAAAGCATGCCCTATATGTGAAGAAGGCAAATGCTACACTCAGTTGCATCATGGAAAGAAGACGGTTTACCTTGGGAATCGGAGATTTCTTAGACGTGATCACCCATATCGTAAGATGAAAAAAGCTTTTAATGGATGCCAAGAGACAGAAGAAGCACCGGCGGCCTTAATTGGAGAGCAGGTTTATCAGAGGGTAAAGGGCATCGATGTTATATTCGGCAAGTTCAAAAAGAAAGGTAAAGCTGCTGAGAAAAACATATGGAAGAAGAGGTCGATATTCTTTGATCTTCCATATTGGCACAAGCTTGATGTCAGACACTGCATTGATGTGATGAATGTGGAGAAAAATGTGTGTGATAGTGTGATCGGGACGCTTCTCAACATTCAGGGCAAGACAAAGGATGGTGTGAATGCTCGTCTCGACATCGTTTCTATGGGTATAAGAGAGCAGTTAGCTCCAGTTGTTGAGGATGGTAAGCGGACTTATTTGCCGCCAGCATGTCATACTTTGTCAAAAAAAAAGAGACAAATTTTCCGCGGGTGTCTTCAGGGCATCAAAGTTCCACATGGTTACTCTTCAAATATGAAGAGGCTTGTCTCTAGTGATCTTAAATTGGTTGGCTTAAAGTCTCATGATTGTCACATCTTGATGCAACAACTTCTGCCCGTTGCTATTCGTGGTATTGCTCCAAAAAATGTGAGACATGCCATTACTCGGTTGTGCTCATTCTTCAATTCTATATGTAGCAAAGTCGTTGACCCCCGTATGTTGGATGACTTGGAAGTTGAGGCTGCTACAATCTTGTGCCAATTGGAGATGTATTTTCCTCCTTCCTTTTTTGACATAATGGTTCACTTAATTTTTCATTTGGTGAGGGAGATTAGATTATGTGGGCCGGTTTTTCTGAGATGGATGTACCCAGTTGAGCGCTACATGAAGATCTTGAAAGGGTACGTGAAGAATCCTCATCGTCCGTAAGCATCTATTGTTCAAAGGTATGTTGCAGAAGAAGCTATTGAGTTTTGTTCGGACTACCTTCATAACACGGATCCTATAAGGGTTCCTAAGCCTCGGTATGATGAGATCAGATGTCAAGGTAAGGGTACACATGGCTTAAGAATTAATAGGAAGGATCGAGAGGAAGTGCTTCAAGCACATTTGTATGTAATGAACAACATCGAATGTGTTCATCCTTTCTTATTAGAACATAAAAGAAAAGTCAATCAAGAAAACCCTCGAATGAGCTAAAGGTGGTTGTTGAACAAGCATAACAAGACTTTCTTACCATGGTTCAAGGAAGAAATGCTTAAGGATGGTAGTACTGCTTCTGATGACGTAAGATGGCTAGCACGTGGGCCTAGCTTCAACGTCATATGTTGGAGCGGATACGACATAAATAACTTTTCCTTTTATACAAAGGAACAAGATAACAAGAGTACCATGCAAAATAGTGGGGTTATGATCGTGGCCGAAGCAATGCACTTTTCTAGTGCAAAGGACACAAAACCCGTTAAAGCACCGACACCTTACTTTGGATATATTGAAGATATTTGGGTGCTCGATTACACTAAGATTACGGTGCCGGTATTTAAATGTAAGTGGGTTGATAGTAACGGTGGTGTACAAACCGACGAATTGGGGTTCACATTGGTAGACCTCAACAAGTTTGGTCATATAAATGAGCCTTCATAATGTCTTCCCAAGCAAAACAAGTGTTCTACATCACTGATCCTTCTAACAAAAGGTTGTCCGTGGTTCTCCAAGGAAAAAGCATGTATAATGGTAGTGATGAAAATGAAGATTCAAATCTTGATATTCCTAAGACTCCTTCTTTTTCAACAAACATGCCTACTATAATCGAGGAAACACAGGTGGACGATGTACATGCCACTCGTAATGATCATCAAGAAGGGATATTGATATAGGTAGTTTAAACTTAGTATACATTTATTTTTATTTATATTTCTGTATTTATCTTGAGTTATAACCTATGTTAATAAATATATATTGTTTCTGAACAAGCATACAAATGGATCATTGTTCCATTTTTCCTTTGCAATTCTGTAATGTGTGTGACATTCTGTGTTACTGGGATATTTACTGAATGCAGGGATAGCTGAGGGAGTGATATTTTAAAACTGAATATAAAATATATATATATATATATATATATATATATATATATATTTATTAACGTCAGTTGTATCAAACAACTGACGTTAATAGTATTTTATAAAATATACAGTACACTATTAACGTCAGTTGTAATAAACAACTGACGTTAAAATTAAAACCTTTAACGTCAGTTCTTTATAACAACTGACGTTAGTTTTAACAAAATTAACGTCCGTTGTCTTAAAGAACTGACGTTAATAGTTTTATGTTTAACGTCAGTTGTTTAAACAACTGACGTTAAAATTAATGTCAGTTGTGTTAAAGAACTGACGTTAATAGTTTTATATTTAACGTCAGTTCTCAACTGACGTTAAAATATTAACTATTAACGTCAGCTATATTTACGTCAGTCAGTATTCTGATGTAAAAAATCAATTTTAACTGACGTAAAAAGCACTTATTGCACTAGTGAATTAAGGCATATGATACCTTGTTCGAAAGCTTATTCAGAGGCCCTTAATTTGGTTTAGGGTTAATTCAGGATTGATAAGCATAAATAGTAGTTTACAGCTGCATAACCCAGAGAGAGACGAAAATTAGACAACTTTTACAATCATTGTTTTTGCTTTTAAATTATTGGGCTCAATTGGGCTTAATTGCCAAACATTGTTAATTTTCGGATTTTTCACTCATCTTGACCATATTGGCTTGTGCATAGCATAACTGGAGCTACAGATATCGGATTTTGGTGATCTTGATGTCCCTGGAAAGATAAGGAAGAGACCTACAATTTCAGGTTTCACTAGAATTGTAAAATTAGGCCAAAATCAAGTCTAAATCGGGTCCCGAGTTCTCTGGCACAGAACAGTGCGCAGTCCATGATGTTCCTTCACTTAAATGGGACTAACTTACTCATCTTAAGCCCAATTAAGGCATATGAAACCTTGTTGGAAAGCTTATTCAGAGGCCCTTAATTTGGGCTAGTGTTAGGTCAGGATTAATAAGCATAAATAGAAGTTTACATCTGCACAAGCCAGAGAGAGACCGAAATTAGACAACTTTTATATTATTGGGCTTTATTGCTAAACGTTGTTAATTTTCGGATTTTTCACTCATCCTGACCTTGTTGCCTTGCGCAGAGCATAACTAGAGCAGCAAATATCGGATTTTGGTGATCTTGTTGTCCTTAGAAAGATAAGGAAGAGGCCTACAATATCAGGTTTCACAATAATTGTCAAATTAGGCCAAAATCAAGGCTAAATAGGGTCCCGAGTTCTCGGGTGCGGATCAGTGCGCAGTTCATGATTTTCCTTCACTTAAATGGGCCTAACTTACTCATCTTAAGCCCAGTTAAGGCATATGATACCTTGTTGGAAAGCTTATTCAGAGGCCATTAATTTGGTATAGGGTTAGGACATGATTAATAAGTATAAATAGCAGTTCACAGTTGCACAAGCCAGAGAGGGACGGAAATTAGACAACTTTTACAATCATTGTTTTTCCTTTTGCATTATTGGGCTTAATTGCTAAACATTGTTAATTTTCGTATTTTTCACTCATCCTGACCGGGTTGCCTTGCGCAGAGCATAACTAGAGCTACAAATATCGAATTTTGGTGATCTTGCTGTTCCTAGAAAGATAAGGAAGAGGCCTACAATTTCAGGTATCACAAGAATTTTCAAATTACGCCAAAATCAAGGCTAAATTGGGTCCGGAGTTCTCTGGCAGGAATCAGTGCGCAGTCCATGATGTTCTTTCACTTAAATGGACTTAATTTACTCATCTTAAGCCCAATTAAGACATATGATACCTTGTTGGAAAGCTTACTCAGAGGCACATAATTTGGTCTAGGGTTAGGTCAGGATTAATAAGCATAAATAGAAGTTTACAGCCGCACTAGATAGAGAGAGATGGAAATTAGACAACTTTTACAATCATTGTTTTTTCTTTTACACTATTGGGCTTAATTGGTCTTAATTGCCAAACATTGTTAATTTTCGGATTTTTCGCTCATCCTGACCTTGTTGCCTTGCACACAGCTTAACCGGAGCTACAGATATCGGATTTTGGTGATCTTGCTGTCCCTAGAAAGATAAGGAAGAGAACAACAATTTTAGGTGTCACAAGAATTGTCAATTTAGGCCAAAATCAAGGCTAAATTGGGTCCCGAGTTCTTTGGCACGGATCAATGCGCAGTCGATGATGTTCTTTCACTTAAATAGGCCTAACTTACTCATCTTAAGCCCAATTATGGCATATAATACCTTGTTGGAAAGCTTATTCAGAGGCCCTTAATTTGGTCTAGGGATAGGTCAGGATTAATAAGCATAAATAGCAGTTTACAACCGCACAAGCCAGAGAGAGACGGAAATTAGACAACTTTTACAATCATTGTTTTTGCTTTTACATTATTGGGCTTAATTGCTAAACTTTGTTAATTTTCTGACTTTTCATTCATCCTGACCTTGTTGCCTTGCGCAGAGCATAACTAGAGCTACAGATATCGGATTTTGGCGATCTTGCTGTCCCTAGAAAGATAAGGAAGAGACCTACAACTTCAGGTTTCACAAGAATTGTCAAATTATGACAAAATCAAGGCTAAATTGGGTCCCGAGTTCTTTATCACGGATCAGTGCGCAGTCCATGATGTTCCTTCACTTAAATGGGCATAACTTACTCATCTTAAGCCCAATTAAGGCATATGATACGTTGTTGGAATGCTTATTCAGAGGGACCTTAATTTGGTCTAGGGTTAGGTCAGGATTAATAAGCATGAATAGCAGTTTAAACCCGCAGAAGCCAGATAGAGACGGAAATTAGACAACTTTTACAGTCATTGTTTTTGCTTTTACATTATTGGGCTTAATTGCTAAACATTTTTAATTTTCGGATTTTTCACTCATCCTGACCTTGTTACCTTGTGCAGAGCATAACTACAGCTACGTATATCAGATTTTGGTTATCTTGTTGTCCCTAGACAGATAAGGAAGAGACCTATAATTTCAGGTTGCATAAGAATTGTGAAATTATGCCAAAATCAAGGATAAATTGGGTCCGGAGTTCTCTGGCGCGGATCAGTGCGCAATCCATAATGTTCCTTCATTTAAATGGGCCTAGCTTACTCATCTTAAGCCCAATTAAGGCATATGATGCCTTGTTGGAAAGCTTATTCAGAGGCACATAATTTGGTTTAGAGTTAGGCCAGGATTAATAAGCATAAATTGCATTTTACAGCCGCACATGCCAGAGAGAGACAGATATTAGGCAACTTTTGCAATCATTGTTTTTGCTTTTACATTATTGGGCTTAATTGGTCTTAATTGCCAAATATTGTTAATTTTCGGATTTTTCAATCATCCTGACCATGTTGCCTTGCACAGGGCATAACTAGAGCTACAGATATCGGATTTTGGTGATCTTGCTGTCCCTAGAAAGATAAGGAAGAGACTTACAATTTCAGGTTTCACAAGAATTGTCAAATTAGGCCGAAATCAAGGTTAAATTGCAGTCCATGAGGCTCCTGCACTTAAGTGGGCCTAACTTACTCATCTTAAGCCCAATTAAGGCATATGACACCTTGTTGGAAAGCTTATTCAGAGTACCTTAATTTGGTCTAGGGTTAGGTCAGGATTAATAAGCATAAATAGAATTTTCTAGCCGTACAAGTCAGTGAGACACGGAAATTAGACAACTTTTACAATCATTGTTTTTGTTTATACATTTTTTCGCTTAATTGCTAAACATTGTTAATTTTCAGATTTTTCACTCATCCTGACCTTGTTGCCTTGCACAGGACATAACTAGAGCTACAGATATCGGATTTTAGTTATCTTGTTGTCCCTAGAAAGATAAGGAAGAGACCTACAATTTCAGGTTCACAAGAATTGTCAAATTAGGCCAAAATCAAGGCTACATTGGGTCCCGAGATCTTTGGAGCGGATTAGTGCGCAGTCCATGATGTTCCTTCACTTAAATGGGCCTAACTTACTCATCTTAAGCCCAATTAAGGCATATGATACCTTGTTGGAAAGCTTATTCAGAGGCCCTTAATTTGGTGTAGGGTTAGGTCAGGATTAGTAACCATAAATAGCAGGTTCCAGCCGCACAAGTCAGAGAGAGACGGAAATTTTACAACTTTTAAAATCAGTGTTTTTGCTTTTACATTATTGGG
Source organism: Sophora flavescens (assembly GCA_030762895.1). Taxonomy (NCBI): domain Eukaryota; kingdom Viridiplantae; phylum Streptophyta; class Magnoliopsida; order Fabales; family Fabaceae; genus Sophora; species Sophora flavescens. The sequence continues at coordinate 193,422,897 of CM061066.1, read as the reverse complement.
CTTAATTAATCTGAATTGCTAAACATTGTTAATTTTCGGATTTTTCACTCATCCTGACCTTCTTGCCTTGCACAGGACATAACTCGAGCTACAGATATCGGATTTTGGTTATCTTGTTGTCCCTTGAAAGATAAGGAAGAGACCTATAATTTCAGGTTTCACAAGAATTGTCAAATTATGCCAAAATAAAGGAAAAATTGGGTCCGGAGTTCTCTGGCGCAGATCAGTGCGCAGTCCATAATGTTCCTTCACTTAAATGGGCCTAGCTTACTCATCTTAAGCCCAATTAAGGCATATGATGCCTTGTTGGAAAGCTTATTCAGAGGCATATAATTTGGTTAAGGGTTAGGTGTGGATTAATAAGCATGAATTGCAGTTTACAGCTGCACAAGCCAGAGAGAGACGGAAATTAGACAACTTTTGCAATAATTGTTTTTGCTTTTACATTATTGGGCTTAATTTGTCTTAATTGCCTAATAATGTTAATTTTCGGATTTTTCAATCATCCTGACCTTGTTGCCTTGCACAGGACATAACTAGAGCTGCAAATCGGATTTTGGTGATCTTGCTGTCCCTAGAAAGATAAGGAAGAGACCTACAATTTCAGGTTTCACAAGAATTGTCAAATTAGGCCAAAATCAAGGCTAAATTGCAATCCATGATGTTCCTTCACTTAAACGGGTCTAACTTCTCATCTTAAGTCCAATTATGGCATATGACACCTTGTTGGAAAGCTTATTCAGAGGACCTTAATTTGGTCTATGTTTTGGTTAGGATTAATAAGCATAAATAGAAGTTTCCAGCCGCACAAGCCAGAGAGAGACAGAAATTAGACAACTTTTCCAATCACTGTTTTTGCTTTTACATTATTTGGCTTAATTGCCAAACATTGTTAATTTTCGGATTTTTCACTCGTCCTGACCTTGTTGCCTTGCGCAGAGCATAACTAGAGCTACAAATATCGGATTTTGGTTATCTTGCTGTCCCTAGAAAGATAAGGAAGAGACCTATAATTTAAGGTTTACGAGAATTGTCAAATTATGCCAAAATCAATGATAAATTGTGTCCGGAGTTCTCTGGCGCGGATCAGTGAGCAGTCCATAATGTTCCTTCACTTAAATGGGCCTAGCTTACACATCTTAAGACCAATTAAGGCATATGATGCCTTGTTTGAAAGCTTATTCAGAGGCACGTAATTTGGTTTAGTGTTAGGTCAGGATTAATAAGCATAAATAGCAGTTTACGGCCGCACAAGCCAGAGAGAGACAGAAATTAGAGAACTTTTGCAATCATTGTTTTTGCTTTTACATTATTGGGCTAAATTGGTTTAATTGCCAAACATTGTTAATTTTCGGATTTTTCAATCATCCTGACCTTGTTGCCTTGCAGAGAGCATAACTAGAGCTCCAGATATCGGATTTTCGTGATCTTGCTGTCCCTAGAAAGATAAGGAAGAGACCTACAATTTCAGGTGTCACTAGAATTGTCAAATTAAGCCAAAATCAAGGGTAAATTGGGTCCCGAGTTCTTTGGCGTGGATCAGTGCGCAGTCCATGATGTTCCTTCACTTAAATGGGCCTAACTTACTCATCTTAAGCCCAATTAAGGCATATGATACCTTGTTGGAAAGCTTACTCAGAGGCCCTTAATTTGGTGGGTTAGGTCAAGATTAGAAGCATAAATAGCATTTTCCAGCCGTACAAGTCAGAGAGAGACGAAAATTATACAACTTTTACAATCATTGTTTTTGCTCTTACATTATTGGGCTTAATTAATGTTAATTGCTAAACATTGTTAATTTTCAGATTTTTCACTCATCCTGACCTTGTTGCCTTGCACAGGACACAACTAGAGCTACAGATATCGGATTTTGGTTATCTTGTTGTCCCTAGAAAGATAAGGAAGAGACCTATAATTTCAGGTTTCACAAGATTTGTCAAATTATGCCAAAATCAAGGATAAATTGGGTCCGGAGTTCTCTGGCACAGATCAGTGCGCAGTCCATAATGTTCCTTCACTTAAATGGGCCTAGCTTACTCATCTTAAGCCCAATTAAGGTATATGATGCCTTGTTGGAAAGCTTTTTCAGAGGCATATAATTTGGTTTATGGTTAGGTCTGGATTAATAAGCATAAATTGCAGTTTACAGCTGCACAAGCCAGAGAGAGACGGAAATGAAAAAACTTTTGCAATCATTATTTTTGCTTTTACATTATTGGGATTAATTGGTCTTAATTGCCAAATATTGTTAATTTTCGGATTTTTCAATCATCCTGATCCTGTTGCCTTGCACAGGGCATAACTAGAGCTACAGATATCGGATTTTCGTGATCTTGTTGTCCCTAGAAAGATAAGGAAGAGACCTACAATTTCAAGTATCACAAGATTTGTCAAGTTAAGCCAAAACCAAGGCTAAATTGGGTCCCGAGTTCTTTAGCATGGATCAGTGCACAGTCCATGATGTTCCTTCACTTAAATGGGCCTAACTTACTCATCTTAAGCCCAATTAAGGCATATGATACCTTGTTGGAAAGCTTATTCAAAGGCCCTTAATTTAGTCTAGGGTTAGGTCAGATTAGTAATTAAGCATAAATAGCAGTTTCCAGCCGCACAAGTCAGAGAGAGACGGAAATTATACAACTTTTACAATCATTGTTTTTGCTTTTACATTATTGGGCTTAATTAATCTTAATTGCTAAACATTGTTAATTTTCAGATTTTTCACTAATCCTGACCTTGTTGCCTTGCACAGGACATAACTAGAGCTACAGATATCGGATTTTGGTTATCTTGTTGTCCCTAGAAAGATAAGGAAGAGACCTATAATTTCAGGTTTCACAAGAATTGGCAAATTATGCCAAAATCAAGGATAAATTGGGTCCGGAGTTCTCTGGTGTGGATCACTGCGCAGTCCATAATGTTCCTTCACTTAAATGGGCCTAGCTTACTCATCTTAAGCTCAATTAAGGCATATGATGGCTTGTTGGAAAGCTTTTTCAGAGGCATATAATTTGGTTTAGGGTTAGGTCTGGATTAATAAGCATAAATTGCAGTTTACAGCTGCACAAGCCAGAGAGAGACAGAAATTAGACAACTTTTGCAATCATTGTTTTTGCTTTTACATTATTGGGCTTAATTGGTCTTAATTGCCAAATATTGTTAATTTTCGGATTTTTCAATCATCCTGACCTTGTTGCCTTGTACAAGGCATAACAAGAGCTACAGATATCGGATTTTGGTGATCTTGCTGTCCCTAGAAAGATAAGGAAGAGACCTACAATTTCAGGTTTCACAAGAATTGTCAAATTAGGCCAAAATCAAGGCTAAATTGCAATCCATGATGTTCCTTCACTTAAATGGGCCTAACTTACTCATCTTAAGCCCAATTAAGGCATATGACACCTTGTTGGAAAGCTTATTCAGAGGACCTTAATTTGGTCTATGGTTTGGTCAGGATTAATAAGTATAAATAGAAGTTTACAGCCGCACAAGCCAGAGAGAGACGGAAATTAGACAACATTTACAATCATTTATTTTTGCTTTTACATTATCGGGCTTAATTGCTAAACATTGTTAACTTTCGGATTTTTCACTCATCCTGACCTTGTTGCCTTGCGCAGAGCATTACTAGAGCTATAGATATCGGATTTTGGTGATCTTGATGTCCCTATAAAGATATGGAAGAGACCTTCAATTTCAGGTTCGCAAGAATTGTCAAATAAGGCCAAAATCAAGGCTACATTGGGTCGCGAGTTCTCTGGCGTGGATCTGTGCGCAGTTCATGATGTTCCTTCACTTAAATGGGCCTAACTTACTCATCTTAAGCCCAATTAAGGCATATGATACCTTATTGGAAAGTTTATTCAGAGGCCCTTCATTTATTCTAGGGTTAGGTCAGGATTAATAAGTATAAATAGCAATTTGCAACTGCACAAGACAGAGAGAGACTAAAATTAGACAACTTTTACAATCAATGTTTTTGCTTTTACATTATTGGGTGACCGCGCTGTGGTCACGCGCCAAAAAGAACGAGCGTTTACAAAATAATGCAGATAGGGAGCGACAACTCGGATATCGTCTCTCAAGGACTCTTTAGTTGTTGTTATTATTAACAGAAAATCAAAAGTTAGTTTTGGGGGTTTTGGATTGAGATAAAATGAAGAAAAAAAAAATAAAAACAAAGTAAGAAAACAAGCAGTTAAAATATTATCAATTAAACTAAAGAACGATTAACCTACTGTTCTTGGTTTCCCACTATCATTGGTTCTTATAAATCCAAGCCCTAAGCAGATTCTAATCCCCTCCCGGTTGTAGCAACAATTAACAACGCAATCACTACTACGGATGTATGTTCCTATTCCCGAAATAACAAACGGGGTTAAGCCCTCATGAACAAACGAACATGAATGAACACACGCGAAATAACAAACGTGATTAAGTACAAGAACATGGCATCACCGAAATGAATCAACACAACACTATACATTCCTGAAATAACAAACAGAAACATATAGCATTGCATTGAAAAGAGAAAAGCATACAAAACAGGAATACAAGAACCTCAAATGTAATAGAAACCAATCACAGTAGATTAATCTAGGAGACTAATTCTCCATTACAAAATTAAACACAAAAGCAAAGAAATAAACTACTGAAAACTACTACTACTGTCTACCAAAGATTGGCCAAAACTGGCTAACTCTGACCTCCCTCCTCAGTTCTGCCTAAGATTGTCTTATATACACATTTCTGGAATCAGAGGACTCGCGAGGCGAAGCCTCTCTCGCGACGTGGAAATTGTGAACAGTCTGTGACTTTTGATCTTCTCGCGAGGCGAACATATCATTCGCGAGGCGAGAATTGGAAGGGTCTTCTTATTACGCCCGTTATGAACATCAGGGGCCAACCGTGATGCTTTCTGACTTCCAGGTCTCGCAAGGCGAATGTATGCTCGCGAGGCGAACGCTTCAACTTCAAAACTGCCACAGCCGTGATCTTCAACACGGGTAAACCGTGATCGTCTCTGACTTTCTGGGCTTGGTGACTCGCGGGGCGAGATATCCTTCGCGGGGCGAGTGACTCCAGATTTATTTTATTTTATTAACCTGAAAAACAGAAAATAACATAAGTACTTTATTTAACTCTAAATCAACTAAATTAACCTAAAAACACTTTACAGACTCAAAATACTACTTAAGGACAATCAAGTCTAATTTGGGTGAAAATGATATAAAATAAGCACAAAGCCAAGGTCTTTACTAGTTATAAAACCAGTCAACCAGAGGCTCATCAAAATACCCCAAACTTAAACTTTGCTTGTCCCCAAGCAAACTAAAACTTAAAAACTTAAAAAGACTCAAGACCTGGCAAGCTTAAGAATTCAATCAACTTTCCACAGATTTCAAGCAATATTTCAAAAGAATTTTTCTTCCATGTTCCCCCTTTCAAGTAAAGCAATCCCCACAATCATTTATTCCAAACAATTGAGAATTTCATCCTTCAGGCAATCAGAAATCTAAGCAAGGGATCTAAGTCACACACAAAAGGGAGATCACCAAATCCAAACAACTGCCTTCCTCACAAGGGAAATTTGTGTTTCACTCAATCGCTCAGTTTGTGTCAGGCTTTCACTCAATTTCACTTTTAAGAGCACTTCCCATAAA
>CM061066.1:193321901-193416734 GCA_030762895.1 Sophora flavescens | reverse complement strand
AAAGGCAACAAGGGTCAGATGAGCGAAAATCTTAAAATTAACAATGTTTAGCGATTAGGCCCAATAATGTAAAAGCAAAAACAATGATTGTAAAAGTTTTCTAATTTCCGTCTCTATCCTGCCTTGTAGGCAGAACTCTATTTATGGTTTTTAATCCTGACCTAACCCCAGACCAAATTAAGGGCCTCAATAAGCTTTCCAACAAGGTATCATATGCCTAAATTGTGCTTTTTAGATGAGTATGTTAGCCCATTTAAGTGATGGAACATCATGGACTGCACACTAATCCAAGCCGAGAACTCGGGAGCCAATTTAGCCATGATTTTGGTCAAATTTGACAATTCTTGTGAAACCGAAATTGTAGGTCTCTTTTCACTTTTCTAAAGACAGCAAGATCACCAAAATCCGATATCGTAGCTTTAGATATGATCTTGCATGGCAACAAGGTCGGGATGAGTGAAAATCCGAAAATTAACAATGTTTAGCAATTAAGCCCAATAATGTAAAATAATAATATTGTTTGTAAATGTGTTTATTTTTTTGCTCTCCCCGGTTAAACTACTATTTATGTTTATTAATCGACCCTATCCCTAGACCAAATTAAGGGCCTCTGAATAAGCATTACAACAAGGTATCATATGCCTTAATTGGGCTTAAGATGAGTAAGTTGTGGCCATTTAAGAGATGGAACATCATGGACTGTGCCCTGATCCGTGCCAGAGAACCAGGGACCCAATTTAGCCTTGATTTTGGCTTAATTTCACAATTCTTGTGAAACCTGAAATTGTAGGTCTCTTCCTTATCTTTCTAAGGACAGCAAGATAACCAAAAACCGAGTATCCGTAGCTCTAGTTATGCTCACTGTAATGCAACAAGGCCAGGATGAGTGAAAAATCCGAAAATTAACAATGTTTAGCAATTTATTCCAATTAAGCCCAACAACATAAAAGCAAAAACAATGATTGTAAAAGTTGTCTAATTTTCGTCTCTCTCTAGTTTGTGCCACTGTAAACTGCTATTTATGCTTATTAATCCAGACCTAACAATAGACCAAATTAGGGACCTCTGAATAAGCTTTTCAACAAGGTATCATATGCCTTAATTGGGCTTAAGAAGAGTAAGTTAGACCCATTTAAGCGAAGGAATATCATGGACCACGCACTCATCCGCGCCTGAGAACTCGGGAACCAATTTAGCCTTTATTTTTGAATAATTTGACAATTATTGTGAAACCTGAAATTGTAGGTCTCTTCCTCATCTTTCTAAAGACAGCAAGATGACAAAAATCCGATATCTGTAGGTCTAGATTTGACATGTGCAAGGCAACAAGGTCAGGATGAGTGAAAAATCCGAAAATTAACAATGTTTAGCAATTAAGCCCAATAATGTAAAAGCAAAATCAATGATTGTAAAAGTTATCTAATTTTCGTCTCTCTCTGCTTAGTGCGGCTGTAAACTACTATTTATGTTTATTATACCTGACCTAACCCTAGACCAAATTAAGGGCCTGCGAATAAGCATTACAACAAGGTATCGTATGCCTTAATTGGGCTTAAGATGAGTAAGTTAGTGCCCATTTAAGAGAAGGAACATCATGGATTGTGCCTCGATCCGTGCAAGAGAACTAGGGACCCAATTTAGCCTTGATTTTGGCTTAATTTAACAATTCTTGTGAAACACACAAATTGTAGGTCTCTTCCTTATCTTTCTAGGGACAGCAAGATAACCAAAATCCGATATCTCGTAGCTCTAGTTATGATCTGCGCAAGGCAACAAGGTCGGGATGAGTGAAAAATCTTAAAATTAACAATGTTTAGCGATTAGGCCCAATAATGTAAAAGCAAAAACAATGATTGTAAAAGTTTTCTAATTTCCGTCTCTATCCGGCTTGTGCTGCGTAAACTGCTATTTATAGTTTTTAATCCTGACCTAACCCTAGACCAAATTAAGGGCCTCTGAACAAGCTTTCCAACAAGGTATCATATGCCTAAATTGGGGTTTAGATGAGTAAGTTAGGCCCATTTAAGTGAAGGAACATCATGGACTGCACACTTATCCGTGTCCGAGAACCGGGGACCCAATTTAGCCTTGATTTTGGTCAAATTTGACAATTCTTGTTACACCTAAAATTGTAGGTCTCTTCCTCATCTTTCTAAAGACAAGAAGATCACCAAAATCCGAGCATTCGCAGCTCTAGATATGCTTTGTGCAAGGCAACAAGGTCGGGATGAGTGAAAAATCTGAAAATTAACAATGTTTACAAATTAAGCCCAATAATGTAAAAGCAAAATCAATGATCGTAAAAGTTGTCTAATTTTCGTCTCTCTCTGGCTTGTGCGGCTGTCTACTACTAGTTATGTTTATTAATCTTGAACTAACCCTAGACCAAATTAAGGGCCTCTGAATAAGCATTACAACAAGGTATCATATGCCTTAATTGGGCTTAAGATGAGTAAGTTATGCCCATTTAAGAGAAGGAACATCATGGACTGTGCACTGATCCATGCCAGAGAACTAGGGACCCAATTAAGCCTTGATTTTGGCTTAATTTCCCAATTCTTGTGAAACCTGAAGTTGTAGGTCTCTTCCTTATCTTTCTAGGGACAACAAGATAACCAAAATCCGATATCTGTAGCTCTAGTTATGCTCTACGAAAGGCAACAAGGCCAGGATGAGTGAAAAATCCGAAAATTAACAATGTTTAGCAATTACGCCCAATTAAGCCCAATAATGTAAAAGCAAAAACAATGATTGTAAAAGTTGTCTAATTTTCATCTCTCTCCTGGCTTGTGCGATCAGTAAACGCTATTTATGCTAATTAATCCTGACCTAACCCTAGACCAAATTAAGGGCCTCACGAATAAGCTTTACGACAAAGGTATCATATGCCTTAATTGGGCTTAAGATGAGTAAGTTAGACCCATTTAAGTGAAGGAACATCATGGAGTGTGCACTAATCCGTGCGGAGAACTAGGGACCCAATTTAGCCTTGATTTTTGCTAATTTGAAAATTCTTGTGACACACTGAAATTGTAGGTCTCTTCGTTATCTTTCTAGGGACAACAAGATAACCAAAATCCGATATCGTAGCTCTAGTTATGCTCTGCGCAAGGCAACAAGGTCAGGATGAGTGAAAAATCCGAAAATTAACAATGTTTAGCAATTTAGCCCAATTAAGCCCAATAATGTAAAAGCAAAAACAATGATTGTAAAAGTTGTCTAATTTTCGTCTTTCTCTAGCTTGTGCGGATGTAAACTGCTATTTATGTTTATTAATCTTGAACTCACCCTAGACAAAATTAAGGGACCTCTGAATAAGCTTTTCAACAAGGTATCATATGCCTTAATTGGGCTTAAGATGAGTATGTTAGGCCCATTTAAGAGAAGGAACATCATGGGTGCATTGCCTTAACCGCGCCGAGAGAACTCGAGACCCATTTAGACTTGATTTTGGAACAATTTGACAATTCTTATGAAACCTAAGATTGTAGGTCTCTTCCTTATCTTCCTAGGGACAGTAAGATCACCAAAATCCGATATATGTACCTCTAGTTATGCTCTGCACAAGGTAACATGGTCAGGATTAGTGAAAAATCCGAATATTAACAATGTTTAGCAATTAGGCCCAATAATGTAAAAGCAAAAACAATGATTGTAAAAGTTGTCTAATTTCAGTCTCTCTCTGGTTTGTGCGGTTGTAAATCGCTATTTATGCTTATTAATGCTGACCTTACCCTAGACCAAATTTAGTGGCCTCTCGAATAAGATTTCCAACAAGGTATCATATGCCTTAATTGGGCTTAAGATGTCTAAGTTAGGCCCATTTAAGTGAAGGAACATCATAGATCTGCATGGCGATCAGCGCCAGAGAACTCGGGACCCAATTTAGCCTTGATTTTGGACTAATTTGACAATTCTAGTGACACTTGAAACTGTAGGTCTCTTCCTTATCTTTCTAGGGACAGCAAGATCACCAAAATCCGATATTTGTAGCTCTAGTCATGCTCTGCACAAGGAAACAAGGTCAAGATGAGTGAAAAATCTAAAAATTAACAATGTTTAGTAATTAAGCCCAATTAAGCCCAATAATGTAAATCTAAAAACAATGATTGTAAAAGTTGTCTAATTTCTGTCTCTCTCTGGCTTGTGCGGCTGTAAACTGCTATTGATGTTTACTAATCCTGAACCACCCCTAGACCAAATTAAGGGCCTCTGAATAAGCTTTACAACAAGGTATCATATGCCTTAATTGGGCTTAAGATGAGTAAGTTAGGCCCATTTAAGAGAAGGAACATCATGGACTGTGCACTAATCCGCGCCGAGAGAACCTCGGGACCCAATTTAACCTTGATTTTGGCCTAATGTGACAATTCTTGAGAAACCTGAAATTGTGGATCTCTTCCTTATCTTTCTAGGGACAGCAAGATCACCAAAGTCCGATATTTGTTGCTCAAGTTATGCTCCGCGCAAGGCAACAAGGTCAGGATGAGTGAAAAATCCGAAAATTAACAATGTTTAGCAATTAACCCCAATACTGTAAGAGCAAAAACAATGATTGTAAAAGTTGTCTAATTTCCGTCTCTCTCTGGCTTGTGCGGCTGTAAAGTGCTATTTATGCTAATTCATCCTGACCTAACCCTAGACCAAATTAAGGGCCCTCGAATAAGCTTTACGACAAGGTATCATATGCCTTAATTGGGCTTAAGATGAGTAAGTTAGGCCCATTTAAGTGAAGGAACATCATGGGACTGCACACTGATCCGTACAGAGAACTCGGGACCCAATTTAGCCTTGATTTTGGCCTAATGTGACAATTCTTGTGAAACCTGAAATTGTTCGTCTCTTCCTTATCTTTCTAGGGACAACAAGATCACCAAAATCCGATATCCGTAGCTCCAGTTATGCTCTGCGCAAGGCAACAAGGTCGGGATGAGTGAAAAATCCAAAAATTAACAATATTTAGTAATTAAGCCCAATTAAGCCCAATAATGTAAAAGCAAAAACAATGATTGTAAAAGTTGTCTAATTTCCGTCTCTCTACGGCAGGCGATGTAGAACTGCTATTTATGCTTATTAATCCTGACCTAACCCTAGACCAACTTAAGGGCCTCTGAATAAGCTTTACCCAAGGGATCATATGCCTTAATTGGGCTTAAGATGAGTAAGTTAGGCCCATTTAAGTGAAGGAACATCATGGACTGCGCACTGATCCGTGCCAGAGAACTCGGGACCCTATTTTTCCTTGATTTTGACCTAATTTGACAATTCTTGTGAAACCTGAAATTGTGGGTCTCTTCCTTATCTTTCTAGGGACAGCAAGATCACCAAAATCCGATATCTATAGCACAAGTTATGCTCTGCGCAAGGCAACAAGGTCAAGATGAGTGAAAATCCGAAAATTAACAATGTTTAGCAATTAATCCCAATTAAGCACAATAATGTAAAAGCAAAAACAATGATTGTAACAATTGTCTAATTTCTGTCTCTCTATGGCTTGTGCGACTGTAAATTGGTATTTATGCTTATTAATCATGACCTAACCCTAGATCCAATTAAGGGCCTCTGAATAAGCTTTCCAACAAGGTATCATATACCTTAATTGGGCTAAAGATGAGTAAGTTAGGCCCATTTAAGTGAAGGAACATCATGGACTGCACAATCGATCCGCACTGAGAGAACTCGGGTCCCAATTTAACCTTGACTTTGGCCTAATTTGACATTTCTTGTGAAACCTGAAATTGTGGGTCTTTCCTTCTCTTTCTAGGGACAACAAGATCACCAAAATTCGATATATGTAGCTCTAGTTATGCTCTGCGCAAGGCAACAAGGTCAGGATGAGTAAAGAATCCGAAAATTAACAATGTTTAGAAATTAAGCCCAATAATGTAAAACCAAAAACAATGATTGTGAAAGTTGTCTAATTTCCGTCTCTCTCTGGCATGTGCGGTTGTAAACTGCTATTTATGCTTATTAATCCTAACCTAACCCTAGACCAATTTAAGGGCCTTTGAATAAGCTTTCCAACATGGTATCATATACCTTAATTGGGCTTAAGATGAGTAAGTTAGGGCCATTTAAATGAAGGAACATCATGGACTGTGCAATGATCCGCACCAGAGAACTCGGGACCCAATTTAGCCTTGATTTTGGCCTAATTTGACAATTCTTGTGAAACCATAAATTGTGAGTCTCTTCCTTATCTTTCTAGGGACAGCAAGATCACCAGAATCCGAGATATGTTGCTAAAGTTATGCTCTGCGAAAGGCTACAGGGTCAGGATGAGTGACAAATCCGAAAATTAACAATGTTTAGCGATTAAGCCCAATAAGGAAAAAGCAAAAACAATGATTGTAAAAGTTGTCTAATTTTCGTCTCTCTCTGGCTTGTGCGGCAATAAACTGTTATTTATGCTTATTAATCCTGACCTAACCCTAGACCAAATTTAGGGCCTTTGAATAAACTTTCCAACAAGGTATCATATTCCTTAATTGTGCTTAAGATGAGTAAGTTAGGCCCATTTAAGTGAAGGAACATCATGGACTGCGAACTGATCCGCGCCAGAGAACTCGGGACCTAATTTAGCCTTGATTTTGGCCTAATTTGATAATTCTTGTGAAACCTGAAATTGTGGGTGTCTTCCTTATCTTTCTAGGGACAGCAAGATCACCAGAATCCGATATATGTAGCTCAAGTTATGCTATGTGCAAGGCAACAAGGTCAGGATGAGTGACAAATCCGAAAATTAACAATGTTTAGCAATTATGCCCAATAATCTAAAAGCAAAAACAATGATTGTAAAAGCTGTCTAATTTTTGTCTCTCTCTGGCTTGTACGGTTGTAAACTGCTATTTATGCTTATTAATCCTGACCTAACCCTAGACCAAATTAAGGGCCTCTGAATAAGCTTTACAACAAGGTATCATATGCCTTAATTGGGCTTAAGATGAGTAAGTTAGGCCCATTTAAGTGAAGGAACACCATGGACTGCACCCTGATCCGCGCCAGAGAACTCGGGACCCAATTTAGCCTTGCTTTTGGCCTAATTTAACAATTCTTGTGAATCTTGAAATTGTAGGTCTCTTCCTTATCTTTCTAGGGACAGCAAGATCACCAAAATCCGATATTTGTAGCTCTAGTTATGCTCTGCGCAAGGTAACAAGGTCAGGATGAGTGAAAAATCCGAAAATTAACAATGTTTAGCAATTAAGCCCAATAATGTAAAAGAAAAATAATGATTTTAAAAGTTGTGTAATTTTCGTCTCTCTCTGCCTTGTGCGGCTGTAAACTGCTATTTACACTGGTGCAGAAAAGGGATTCCACATCGGTTATTTTTGGCTTTTCACATCGGTTTTCAAACTGATGTTGAAAAGACCGATGTGGTTTATTGCCACTTTGCACATCGGTTTTGAAACCGATGTGTAAAGTAAATTTTTAACAGCGGTTTTTATAAGAAACCGATGTGGAAAGTTCATTTGCCAATCGGTAAACTATTGGAAATATCACTTTCCACATCGGTTTTATTGAAAACCGATGTGTAAAGTCTAATTTTTTTTTTGAAACTGTTATTTACATTTCTATCATTCCTTTCCCCTGTTTCAGTAATAATGCAGATCAATACCAGAATAACATACTCTCAATATTCTCAACAATCATTTTTGTACAACAAAAACACAATTAATATATACTTGAATTTATTACGAACAATACATATGTACGTTCAATTACATTTGGACAACAAAGATAATTAGAAACCAAAAAGCTATATGATATATTATAGATTTCATATCAAAATACATATGATCAGTCAAAAGTACACTATAGCCAGTACATGATAAGTTTTTAAACTAACTATATATATATATATATACACACACACACACACACACACACACACACACACACACACATACAAACTATGGTTGGTACACTTCAAGAAAGAAAGTTGCCCAATGCCTCCTTATGTTGTTGATGTCGGAATCAGATAATGGAGTTGGATTGTTGAATATCTGCAAGTTTAATTGGACAAAAGATTATATCTTTTAAGTAATTAATAAACTAACATAAAACATATAAGAATCTATAACTGTTACTTCTAATTGTTATCAATTAACATTTACCTCGTGCCATCTTTCAGTGATCCTGGAGGAGATAATTTCCAACATCCACTGTATCACATAGTATCCACATTCCCATGATCCACGTTGTGTACGTGACTACGTACAAATGTAACCCAATTAGAATATGAGGAATTAAATTAAATAGAAATTAATAATTATACCCACTGCATTTGATGCATTTGTACTAATAAATATCTTACCCTAGGAATAATCCATCTGATAGGCCGACGCCTTTCACCACGCAGCATGTGGCTTGCATTAATAGAACTATCATGACAAAATAAACATTAATTAAAGTATATCTATATAGATTTCAGATAATTAAAACAACTGCATTACTGATTATAAAGTATTTTAATGCTTACGTTTCGATGATCGTCTGCAGTTCATTCTCCGGCTTATTTCCAATTGAGCAGAAGAAGACCACGACGTTCATCCTAGGGTACAAGATCAACAGTTGCCAATGCTGGCTGTATTTGCGGAACAGTTAGTGACTAAGTCATATATAGTTATAATTAAATAACAGGTACTTACTTATTGAGATAAGGCGCAAGGTAGAATTGATGATCGTCTCGGGCAAGTATATCACGTATGGTGATGACCCAGTCTTCTGATGCTAGGAGAACATCACCCTGAATGAACATGGGGTCAATGAACCCATAAAGGGTGAGGTTACCCTGATCAACTAACATACAATGCAGATACCTAATATATTGAAAAAACATGTTAATTATCATAGTATTTAAAAATTAATTACTTAACTTATAAATAAAATGTACTTATGTGCACCATAACGATAGGTGTGCAGAACTAGCCATTTATTTATTGAGTACAATCTCCATAAGTTCCTTCTTTGGAATATACAGTTCATCACCTGGGCTGACATCATGTTCCAACCTCACCAAAGCTGCGTCATTCTCCATGGTGACAACCTGTATAGCCAGAAGTTTAAAAACATCACCAGGTGCCCCTTTGTCGATCCCCTAAACAACAAAGATATATATTAGTAATCACAGATAATGAAGTTATTTCATTGGTAATTAATTAAATGGTCAAATGAATACCTTGGCTGGAGCAGACATCTCTGGTCTTCCTGGATCCGACCTTTTAGGCAGAATATGATCATTTCCAACATCCTATAACGAATAAAAATAAAGCATTATCTTTAAACAATAATAAATAATTTCAACTATGAATATAGAAAAACACAACTAACTGAATACCTCAGATGCAACAAGAAAGCTGACCAATCTTCTTGGCCAGAGGATGAAGTTATCGGGGGTCTGACCCACTGTTTGAACCTCCTCAGTGGGCACAGGGACTCGAGCATCAGCATCTCGAATAATCTCAACAACGATCGTCAGCTGATCATCCGGTAATAAACGATGGTGTATGGTATTACCTAAGTTATTATGTGCCCTCCCCAATGCCACTAAGCGACGATCATGATGATCATCAACATACAGCTCACACCAATCAGGGTCGTCATCATCATCATCATCATCATCACCATGATCATCATTTTCAGGCTGATGCGGACGATCACATGAGCCCTTAGTGCTAACATGGACAGAGGGTTGGACACCGGCTGTCATCTGCTGGGTGATCAGCCTCTGGTTGACTAGTTTTATAACTAGTAATACCATGACTTTTGCAGTAATTATTCGAGTTTCAACCTCGTTTTAGCCCATATTTGGATTTGATCGTCCTCAAGCAACATTTTGAGTTTCTTAAGTAGTTTAGGACATTTTAGTTAGTTTTTGAGTCAAATAAAGCATTCCTTTGCTATCTCATGTTTTCAAGGTTAGAAAGGGAAGCACTTAGAGCCAAGGGAATGGAGAAAGCGGTGGAAAATGCAATTTCGGAGGATTCACCTCGCGAGGCCAAGACCATCCGGGCAATGGGAATGTCATCCTTTTCGCTCTCGCCCGCCAACCATGTCTCGCCTCGCGAGACCAAGACCTAAGCTATCACGCCCAGGCCGTGATACTCATCACGGGATTAATGAGAACATCCTTCTCGGTCTCACCTCGCGAATCACTGTCTCACCTCGCGAGAACTCAATTTTGAACTCGCGCCACTTTAATATTCGCCTCGCGAGCGGGTGCAAATCCTGAAGGTTATAAATTGTTGTTTAGGGCAGATTGCAGGGACATCTTTGATCATCTTCTTTTCCTTTTAGATTAGACTACTGCGAATCAGGTTTTTGTTATATTTGTAATGGAGAACTAACTCCCTTGGATTGATCTGCTGTAATCGGTTCCTATTGCCACTTGAGGTTCTGTAATTCCCAAACTTATTGCTATTCTCTTTCAACATTGTTCTATATGTTCTGTTTGCTTAATTCGGGATTGTATAGAATATGTATTGATTTGTTTCGATGATTGTGTGATCCTATACTTAATCGCGTTTGCTTAATTCGCGTGTGTTCAATCGTGTTTGCTTAATTCATGAGAGCTTCACCCCGTTTGCTTAATTCGGGAATTAGGAACATACGTCTCGTAGTGCCAGTTTTGCTTGTTAATTGTCGCTACAATCGAAAAGGGTTTAGAATCCGCTTAGGACTTGGAATGTATATGAATCAATGATAGTGGGAAAGCGAGAGCGATAGATTAGTCGTTTCAATTATTGACAATCACCTATTTGCATTATTTTCTTAATTGTTTTCTTAATTTAATTTCAAATCTTAAAACCCCCAAAACTGATTTTTCCGTTAATAACAATCCAAGAGTCCTTGTGAGACGATACTCGAGTTGTTGCTCCCTAACTACATATTTTTTCAATCGCCGCTTTTTGACGCGTATGCGACAGCGTGTCAAAATTGGCGCCGTTAAGGGGACTCTTGTTGTTATTAATGTAAAAAAAAAAAAATGCATTCTTGAATTAGTTTTGGCTACTAAGTCTCATTGTGAACTTTAGTATGGATAATTATATGCAAAATTATATGCCTAATGTTTATTATGAGCCATCATGCATATATTATCCTGCCCTTTGGTGGTTTTGAGTTTAGCAGTGATTCTAGCATGAACGGAGTAAATGGTTATTCTGGCAAACATGGTGGAGGACAGGGCAGCCTGGACGAGTTGGCTTCCTTGGTGCATCAAATGACAATACGCGAGCATCAATATCAGCCTGACCCCACACCAGTCCAACCCAGTCTGGAGGAATTAGTGCAACAAATGGCACAAGACACTCTTGAATTCCAACAGAGGACAGAAGCAAGTCTTCAGGACTTGGCAACTCACATTGGTCACATTACCTCCGCCTTAACCACACTGCAAACTCAACATCTCCTTGAAGAACATACAGATTCACAAATAGTTGTTCTTGACAATACTTCTTTTGAACATGATTTTGTTAATAATGTCAAGAACACTATTGTTGATGAATTGTGTGTTGAATTTCCAGACATTCGAGCCTTTTCTGATTCAGCTTATTGTACTATATGTGCTGATTATACTAACACTAACCCTTGTATGGTGTGTGCCGAGATTTCTGCATGTATAGCAGGTGATGGATTTGTTAGTATAGTGAGTGAAAATTGTGCAGAAGTTGAAACAGCACCAGAGATCCTCTCCACTTGTCTGCCACCTCTCACTGTGGAACAACCAGTGATGGAGTTCAAGCCTCTGCCTGAAAAATTGGATTTTGAATCCTTAGCTTTGAAGGCACCATGGCTAGTCCAAGAGGTTGAATCCAATTTTTATTGGGAGGACTTTGTTGACCAAGAGGTCAACTTTGACCCAAGAGGGAGTGAGAAGTCCGCCGCACTTGGCGAGGTCACCATAAATGTCAAGCGCTCACTTCCATATTCATGCTGCATGCCATGGGATTCGGGAGGATCATATTGCATTTTGGGCATTCCTTGGCCGCTATATCACAGATAGTGGGATCCCGGTGGAACCGCCTCCATGAGTTTCTCTAAACCCTCTTCTTTTTAATTATCTTTTCCTTGCTTTGTTTTTGTTTTGTTTTCTTTTAGCTCTTGAATAATTTGAGAAGATCAAGAGTTTGTGTGTTGAGTCTTGTGTCAGCAAGCTTGATTGGGTTTTGATTGAATTTTTCATAGATTGATTGCATGATATTTGTTGACCATTGATGATTTCCCCCTAGGTTTTGAAAATTGAAAATTGATCCCCATGTGAAAAATTGAAAATTAAACTTTGAGATATTCTATTGTGATTGCATGATTTATGATATGTTTGGGGTGAAGGGGTGTACACACTAGGGATTGAATCTCGGTCAAACAATTTGAAAAATTGTCCGGGTGAGGATTTGAGCCTCCAACATGTTTTTAATTGTGTGAATCACTTTTGAGTTGCACTTTCCCGAATTTGCTTGAATCTCTTCTTGGTTTGCATGTCTATGTGTTTGCATCAAATGATTTAGGCAATTTTATTTGAATTAGCTACTTGGCCTAAATTGAACCAGTCCCTAATGCATGTTCCCTAGTTAGCCCCGTTGAGCCTAATTAGCCTGTTGTTTCTTGATAACCTTATGTTATGAGCCTAAAATCTGGAAAAACCATGTTAACCCGATCTTAGGATTAAGAGAGCATGGATGCTTGGCAAGACAAGGTTTGCAAGAAGCTAAGTTTGGGGTGGCTACAAGGATATGATGTGTTGTTTGGGATTGAGAAAAATAAAGTAAAATAAAGGTTGGAGCCAAAGGCAAAAAGAAAAAAAAAGAGAAGAGAAAAGTGCAAAAATGTCAAAAAGGTTATTAAAGGAAAAAGGCTGTAGTCACCCAAAAGCAAAAGGAAAAATGGAAAAAGGAACTTGAGTGAGAATTCAATATGTCAAAATTCTCATGCTCTCTTAGTTCCTAGGGACTTAAGACTAGTACCTTTGAATATCCCACCCTTAGCCAGACCCCATTACAACATTTAAAAGAACTTCTGATGTTGCATGCATGTTTTCGTGGGAACCTTGTTTGAGATGAAAATCAAATTCATGGGAAGTGCTCTTAAAATGCGAAATTGAGTGAAATGTTGATAGCCTAGACAAATTGATCGAATGAGTGAAACACTAAATGCCCTTGTGAGGAAGGCGATTGTTTGAATTTGGTGATCTCCCTTTTGTGTGTAACTTGGATCCTCAACTTAGATTAATGATTGCATGAATGATGGAATTCTAAATGTTTTTAAAGTAAATGAATGTGGGGGCTACATTGTTTCAAAGGGGGGGGGGGGGGGGGGCCATTGAAGCAAATTTGTTTTGTTGAAATTTCATGAAGTTTGTGCGAAATTAATTGAATCCTTTGAGCTTGCCAAGTTTGATTCCTTTTTGAGTTTTAGTTTGCTTGGGGACAAGCAAAGTTTAAGTTTGGGGTATTTTGATTAGCCTCTGGTTGACTAGTTATATAACTAGTAAGACCATGGCTTTTGCACTAGTTTCAACCTCGTTTTAGCCCAAATTTGGATTTGATCATCCTCAAGCAACATTTTGAGTTTCTTAAGTAGTTTAGGACATTTTAGTTAGTTTTTGAGTCAAATAAAGCATTCACTGCTATCTCATGTTTTCAGGTTAGAAAGGGAAGCACTTAGAGCCAAGGGAATGGAGAAAGCAGTGGAAAATACAATTCTGGAGGATTCGCCTTGCGAGAAGCTACTCGCCTCGCGAGACTGAAGACCAGACTGAATAGCAGAATGTCATCCTTTCTATCTCGCCTCGCGAACCATGTCTTTCCTCGCGATACTGAAGACCAGAAGCTATCACACCCAGGCCGTGATACTCATCACGGGCATAATGAGAACATCCTTCTCGGTCTTGCCCCGTGAATCACTGTCTCGCCTCACGAGAACTCAATTTTGAACTCGCGCCACTTTAATATTCGCCTCGCGAGAGGCTACTCGCCTCACGAGCGGGCGCTGATCCTGAAGGTTATAAATTGCTGTTTAGGGCAGATTGCAGGGACATCTTTGATCATCTTCTTTTCCTTTTAGATTAGACGGCTGCGAATCAGGTTTTTGTTATATTTGTAATGGAGAACTAACTCCCTTGGATTGATCTGCTATAATCGGTTCCCATTGCCACTTGAGGTTCTGTAATTCCTAACACTACAACAGATTACACTTTTAATAACGCACCTTTTATAGCATTTCCGTGTGGAAATGCTATTAAAAGTGACGGGGGGACTTTTAATAGCGTTTCCTTTAGGAAACGCTATCTTAGGTATCACCTAAGATAGAGTTTCCTTAAGGAACCGCTATTAAAAGTGCCACTGCAGGAAAAGATAGCGGTTCCACACGGAAACGCTATCTTAGGTGATACCTAAGATAGCGTTTCCTAAAGGAAACGCTATCTTAGGTGATATACCCGCGCCCAAAATAAGTATAATATTAAATAGTGCACCTAAGATAGCGTTCCTTTTATGAACCGCTATCTTTTCCCTTCTGAAAAAAATTATAAAATATCAAAGGCATCTTTAATAGCATTTTTTTTCCTAAAACGCTATCAAAAGATATAGCTAAGATAGCACTTATTTGTTAAACGCTATCTTTTCTAACTCCCCCCCACCCCGGGTTTTTCACATCCCGCGTGCATCCCCTAACGTTCTTCTCAAACTCTTTTCTTCTCAAACTCTTTTCTTCTCTTCTCAGATTACCCTAAGTCGTTCCACTTCTCAAACGTCTATCTCGCCGGCCGCTGCTCGCACTTCCACTCGCCGTTCGTGCTTCCACTTCCCTCGCTCTGATTTCTCTCTTTGTCTGTCTCTACAACGCTCCTTCGGTGAGCCACCATTGTACCGCCTCTGTTGACACCACCACCACCATCATCTTACTTCCACTCGCCGTTCGTGCTTCCACTTCCCTCGCTCTGATTTATCTCTTTCTCTGTCTCTACAACGCTCCTTCGGTGAGCCACCATTGCACCGCCTCTGTTGACACCACCACCACCATCATCTTGCTATAAGGTACTTTCATTTAGTTGCATACTTGTTTAAAGGAAATGATATGGGTCTGGTGTTTAGCTTGGATACAACCTCTTCGTAGTAGTTCATCTGAAACTTTAAGAACATCGAAGAAGAGGTTCGAAAAAAAATTAATAAATGAGAGGGTTTTCATTCTCCATTTGTTTTATGTAGTTTAGATCTGAAATTTTTTTACCCCTGTATTAGGGATCCAAAATTCCTACTGTATTTTTCTTTTTTTGTTGTTTCTATAAATCCCGAAATTTTGAGGGGTTTTGGGATTTGTTTTTCTTCTGTATTGTGGGTCTTCATCCATTGAGAAGAAGGAACTGAGAAATAAATAAACAAAATAAAGAAGGATCTTGTTCAGCATCTGACTTGGTATATTGCTCATCCTCTTTTTATTTGATGTATGCTTAGCAGTTCTAGTGTTGCTCACTAATGCTTTTTAAGATGATTAATTTCCTTTTTTTCGTTTCATAATCTCTTCTGTAATGAGGATTTTGCTTTGATTTTTATTCTATTTTGTGTTTGTAGATAGTAGTTCTTTCTTCTTTCTAGAAAATCTCCTTGGTTCAAAGCAAAAATAGCTTTAGCTTGATCATTACTTGTTAAAATCAAAACTTAATATACACTAATCACTAGTTACTCGATTTTTGTTCTGTATACAAAGATTGTAGTATTGTACTATGTATTATATTAATGTCCATTGATGTTTTACTTGTATCTAATATTTTTGTAGGTAAATGGCATCTTCAAGTAATTCTAGTGATGCCAAAGCGACGAGACGTGGGCCAACAGTTATGAAGGCGGTCATCCGCGCTAGGAGTAAAGGACAAAAATTTGATGTAATTTACTTACTAATCTAAGGATTTCATAATGTTGTTTGATATCTAGATTTAATTACTTTATTATTTTTATTAGGTTGAATGGAATTCTTTGGACCAACCAATTCGTGCTAATGGTAAAATATTGAAGAGTTACATTGGGGCCGTTGTTCGGCAAACGGTCCCAATTATTTGTTCTAATTGGAAGGATGAAGCTTTGGATGGTTTCAAAGAGAGCATATGGGCTGATGTATAGGTAATTGTTAAAATTTATGAATTATATTGTAAACTATGTAAACATACTTACTTTGACACGTTGTTTATATTGTTTTGTAGATGTCTTTTAATGTTGATGAATCTCGGAAAAAATTTGTACTTCAGGAAGCTGGTAACCTACATAGGGCAATATATAGTTCAATATGCAGGAATGGATTTAGTTAAGAAATATGTAAAAATTATAAAAAAAAAAAAAGGGAATAGATAGCGTTTGTTATTAACAAACGCTATCTAAAGTGACTTTAGATAGAGTTTGTTATTAACAAACGCTATCTAAAGTCAGACTTTAGATAGCGTTTCCGTGTACAAACGCTATCTAAAGTCACCTATTAATAGCGCTTCCTAAATGCTATCTTTGCTAACGAGTTTTAATAGCGGTAGCATAGATAGCGGTTACAAACGCTATTAAAAGGCATACGAAAACGCTATCTAAAGTCTAATCTGTTGTAGTGTAAACTTATTGCTATTCTCTTTCAACATTGTTCTATATGTTCTGTTTGCTTAATTCAGGATTGTATAGAATGTGTATTGATTTGTTTCGATGATTGTGTGTTCCCAGACTTAATCGCGTTTGCTTAATTCGCGTGTGTTCAATCGTGTTTGCTTAATTCACGGGAGCTTCACCCCGTTTGCTTAATTCGGGAATTAGGAACATACGTCTCGTAGTGCCGGTTTCACTTGTTAATGGTCGCTACAATCGAAAAGGGATTAGAATCCGCTTAGGGCTTGGAATGTATATGAATCAATGATAGTGAGAAACCGAGAGCAGTAGATTAGTCGTTTCAATTATTGACAATCACCTATTTGCATTATTTTCTTAACGATTTTCTTAATTTAATTTCAAATCATAAAACCCCCCCAAAACTTATTTTTCTGTTAACAACAATCCAAGAGTCCTTGCGAGACGATACTCGAGTTGTCGCTCCCTAACTACATATTTTTTCAATCGCTCGCTTTTTGACGCGTGCGCGACAATGTGTCAAAATTGGCACCGTTGTTACTTGATAACCTTATGTTATGAGCCTAAAATCTGGAAAAACCATGTTCACCCGATCTTAGGATTAGGAGAGCATGGATGCTTGGCAAGACAAGGTTTACAAGAAGCTAAGTTTGGGGTGGCTACAAGGATATGATGTGTTGTTTGGGATTGAGAAAAAGAAAAAAAAATAAAGGTTGGAGCCAAAGGCAAAAAGAAAAAAAAAAGAGAAGAGAAAAGTGCAAAAATGTCAAAAAGGTTATTAGAAGAAAAAGGTTGTAGTCGCCCAAAAGCAAAAAGAAAAATGGAAAAAGGAACTTGAGTGAGAATTCAATATGTCAAAATGCTCATGCTCTCTTAGTTCCTAGGGACTTAAGCCTAGTACCTTTGAATATCACACCCTTATCCAGGGCCCATTACAACCTTTAAAAGACCTTCTGATGTTGCATGCATGTTTTCGTGGGAACCTTGTTTGAGATGAAAATCAAATTCATGGGAAGTGCTCTTAAAATGTGAAGTCGAGTGAAATGTTGATAGCCTAGACAAATTAAGCGAATGAGTGAAACACTAAACGCCCTTGTGAGGAAGGTGATTGTTTGAATTTGGTGATCTCCCTTTTGTGTGTAACTTGGATCCTCTACTTAGATTAATGATTGTATGAATGATGGAATTCTAAATGTTTTTAAGGTAAACACTAGTGGAAAATATACATTAGACGGTAAAGGTTTACGTCAGTTAACCAAAAGCTAGACGTTAAAAAGGAAGCGGTGGCAGTTTTGTAAATATCAGAGTTCATTAATTCAATTTTAACGTCAGTTGTTTTAATGACTGACGTTAAAAGTGAAGTGACTCACTTTTAACGCCAGTTCAATAAAAAACTGACGTTAACAGTGTACATTTTAACGTCAGTTCAATAAAGAACTGACGTTAAAAGTAAGTCACTTCACTTTTAACGTCAGTCCTTACATCAACAGACGTTAAAGGTTATTTTAATAATATTTTTTATCTATTATACGATCCCTTCCGCATTGCCTTCCTCAAAGTTTCAGTTTCACATGAATTGCTTTGATGTTTTGTGTTTCTGTTTTTGAAAACTATAAGTTGAATCAATAACCCAAACCGGATCTCATTCATGAAATCATATGAATCTGATCGATCTGAGAAGATTGAAAGGGTTTAAAATCCTATAAAAAGTTACATTGAAAGGGTTTAAAATCCTATAAAAAGTTACATTGAAAGGGTTTAAAATCCTAAACATTAAAGCTACATCCCATCAGAGAGTTTTATGAAATATGCCAAAGGGAAAACTATACTCCAAAGACCTCAGAAAACTGGGGGGCATGAGAGAGCTCAAGAGAGAGGCAAAAACAGGTGCACTAGATCTGTTTCAAGCAAAGGCAGTGGTTCCAGAGACTTCCAAGATGGTCACTTGCTGCCAAAGCTGAGGTTTTGGAACTGTGACCCCCGAGCACCTGATTAGCCCTCCAGCAGCTGATTCTCTGGAAGGTGATAAGGTGAGCAACTCACATAATGTAATTTACTCAGACTTATCACCCATGTAATGTAATTTACTCAAACTCAGAAGTTGTTTGACCATTAATACAAAGACCTTTGAGTATAGGAATAGGAAGAAAGAGTGATGAAGTTAATCTCCACGGCAGAGCCATATTGTGAAGCAGAAAATTAAAAGGATGGAAGGAAGCTATTTATAGGAGCAGGGGATGAAGTTACTAAGCTATTCTGATTTTGTTGAAAACTTATCTATAAATTTAATGCTCATTAAGAGGATTGAGTTACAAGGTGCATGGGTAAGTAGCACAGTACAGTCAAAGGAATGAATGTTTTTGCAGATATCTATACACTTTTAACGCCGTTTTTAAAAAACCGGCGTTAAAAGTGTTTTTCAAATAAAAATATTAATTGTTAACGTCGTTTTTTATACAATCGACGTTAAAAGTTTGATTTTTACTTCGATTAAATAAATAGCTGACGTAAATAATCCTATATATTATAAACATGCAGAATGAATATTGGAAATAATGTAATTAATATACGGGAACTTGGCAGTCATCAATTAAGTTGACGTTAAAAATGAGGTGGTGGGTAAACTATTTGCGTCAGTTCTATAAACAACTGACGTAAATAATTATGAAACTCATTTCATTGGTTGTCATGTCCCTGTTGTCCCTCTTAACGCAGATCACTCCATATAGTACTGCAGTTTATTTCTAAACCTTTTTTATACAAGTTTATTTTTAATTTTTATTAATTAATTAGCTTGAATTAGTAAACAAATTATTGTGCAAATTAAAATAAATAAACACTTAACATAAAACAAGTTATATGTATAATCAAATCGTATGACATTGAAGCGATTCATAAGTTAAAATTACATGATTAAAAGATAAAAAATTTCTTCAACATAGCCCTAAAATATAAAAAAGTTTCTGCATCAACATCATTCTCTTCTCAGTCCTGTCATCAGAAACTCCAATGGATGCATCACCTCCCTCACTTGAATTCCAAGATGCAAAGTAAATCCTCAGTCACTAGCAGCGAAAGCAAAGTGAAATGGATCTTTGCATCTTTCTTCTTCAGTGGAGTTCCTTGATGCATCATCTTGAATCCACAATCACTTGCTTCCAAAGCAAAGTGAAAGAGATGATGGGGATGAAATAAAGTGAGAGAATCACATTACGTGATTCACCCAACCTTAATATCCATGTAATTTAATTTACTCAAACTCAGAAGTTGTTTGACCATTAAGACAAAGACCTTTGAGTCTAGGAATAGGAAGAAAGAGTGATGAAGTTAATCTCCACGGCAGAGCCATATTGTGAAGCAGAAAATTAATTAAAAGGATGGAAGGAAGCTATTTATAGGAGCAGTGGATGAAGTTACTAAGTTATTATGATTTTCTTGAAAACTTATCTATAAACTTAATGCTCATTAAGAGGATTAGGTACAAAGGTGAATGGGTAAGTAGCACAGTAGTCAAGGGAATGAATGTTTTTGCAGAAACTAATAAACCTTTAACGTCCGTTGTGTAATACAACTAACGTAAGAAGTTGTGAGTGTTTTTAACATCAATTTCTTAATACAACTTACGTTAAATATATGACATTTAACGTCAGTTATTGCTAACAACTGACGTAATAAGTGTGAGAGTTTTTAACGTCCGTTTATTAAGACAACTGACGTTAAATATATGATCTTCAACGTCAGGTTTTACCAAAAACTGACGTAAAATGTTGTTTTATTTTAATTATAATGTTTACCCCCCCCCCCCCCCCCGCGCCTTCTCCACTTCTCTGTACGTCTTTTCTCTTTTCATCACGCTCAACCCTCACTCTCGCTCTCACTCTGCCCTAATCGCGAGCTCATCTCCACCGCAACCACCGCGAGGGCTTCTTCGCCACCACCGTGAGGTACACTCTTAACCCCTAACTCTGTCTTTCCCGCTCATTCTTTGCAATAACTTGACATCTCTCTTTCCCCTGGCCTTCCCGCGCACTAACTCTCCTTGTCCCTCTGCTCTTCAGTAACCACATCGAACGTTGGCCACCACTCGAGCTTCCCCCCAACCACCACGCGAGCGCCTATTTCTGGTGAGTCTTTAATTAGGGCACATTTTTTTATTCACGGTTTTGAGTGCATGCATGTTGCTCTGCTGGTTTGAAACTGTAGTCTCAGTAGTTGAAACTTGAAACTGTGAGTTTGAGTTGTTTGGAATGTCTCTATTTTTGGTTTTGAGTGTATGTTGAAACTGTAGTCTCCGTAGTTGTAACTTTAAACCGTGAGTTTGAGTTGTTTGGAATGTCTCTATTTTTGGTTTTGTGTGCATGTTGCTCTGCTGGTTGATCTGTCACGGCCGTGATGCTCATCACGGCTAGGCCGTGATCAGTTCTGCCTATGAGGGTCTGGTTCAGTTGGCACGTTACGGCCGTGATGGACATCACGGCCAGGCCGTGACCAGTGCTTGGCAATCTTCAAAAACTATAGTTTTCAATCTCCCGTATTGTCCTTATATTGGATATATAGATGTTTTGTATATCTACAGGACCTATCTAGTTATTTTTATTTATACTTCTGTATTTATTTTGAGTTATAACCTATGTTAATACATATATATTGTTTCTGAACAGGCATACATATGGATCAGTCGGATAGCCCACATGCACGGGAGGACACTGTGGGGGTTTCGCAGGACCCGATCACACCTACGCCTGATTCTAGTGTAAGTTTACATGTTATATACTATCTTTAGTCCTTCTTGTTAATGTAAGTTTATAATGTTACAACCCTCTATTTTATCATTTTTTTTGTCCATACAGACATCACAGGCTCATAGGAAACGGGCTAGAGGAGCCACCTCGTTGAAGAAACTAGAGAAGGACAGGCAGAGCGGACAGAAGCTTGAGGTGTCCTTCGATGCTAATCTAAATGCCCAGGGACCCAGTGCTAAAGAATTTAATAAGTGGGTGTTTCTACAAGCGAAGCAGCACGTAAGCATCAACTACAACCACTGGAATGACGTTCCACAGAACGTTAAGGATCAGATTTGGGAGGCTATCACGGTATTTTACCTTTACATTCGTTTGATTTACATTATTAGATAATTATCCGAGTTATAATCCATCCAGTTGTTATATATGTATCTAATGTGTAGGTAGCTTGGGCTGTGCCAAATGACGAGGATCATCGTCATAAATGTATGAAAATGGCATCAAAGCGTTGGAATGGGTTCAAGCATGATCTTACCAGGTACTATGTATCTGGGAAGAAGCGGCTTGATAAAATGTTCTCGGATTATCCCTGGATTGATCAGGATACTTGGGATATGTTTGTCAGGAGTCGACAGGATGAAGAATTTCAGGTTGGTTGATTAAGTTAATTTTGTATGCTTATTATAGATCATTTAACTGTATTTAATTATGTGTTTTTGTTTGAATAGGCTAAGGCAAATAAGGGTCGGCAGAATCAGGCGAAGAACGTCCACCGCCACACCATGTCTCAGGGTAGGTACCATACTCGGATCCAGCAGATGATGGCGGATAGGCTGAGGGCGAAGCAGGAAGAGCACTCTGCTAGGATTGAAAGAGGAGAGGTGCCTGAGGGCACACCATCAAGTCCTCCGTCGGACATCGACCGCGAGGATGTCTGGTTAGCCGACCGCATGACAAAGGCGGGATCTTTTAAAGTTGATGCCACTCGCGAAGTGGCAGATAAGATTGTAAGTAAATAATTAACTTGATTTCAATTGATATTTGTATAGATATTTGCAACACTTTTCACTTGCACGTTTTTTCATTTTTTTTCATTGTAGATGGATCTTAAAGCAAAATCCTCCCAGGGTGCATTCGTCCCTTCTGGACGGCAGGACGTCTTGATGACTGCTCTAGGCAAGAAAGACCATCCTGGTCGGGTTCTCGGTGTTCCTGGGAACGTGACCATCAAACAATATTATGGCAAGTCTGCTTCACGAAAGCGGGTGGTCAATGAAGCATCAATTTTGACTGACATTACTCAGCACCTCATGTCCAACCCATATATTACAACACATCTGATGCAAGACTTAATAGCCAACCCAGAATTCAAGCAGACGCTTGCCAGAGAAATTTCCTCCGTCGGTACATCCCAGGACACCGCAAGGCTTGCCAACGCTTCACATGTGAGCACAAAAGAGAGTTTTAGTATGGCACATGTGGAGGACGATGAGTTGGCAGCTAGGGAGCGGGAGTTGGAAGTCCAGCGCCATGAGCATGAGTTGGAATTGAAAAAGGCGTAAGCTTGAGTTGGACTCCAAACAACGTGAGCTCGAAATGTTAGCAAAGGTATTTATTCATTATTAATGTCCAAATTAGTCAAATAATTACTTGTGTTTTTTTTAATTATCAAAAACTTATATATTTTATTTTTCCTAAACTGAAGGCCAAGTCGACGTCGGTGTCGCTGTCACCTATCACTCGTTTGTTCTCACTTGGTGAGGATTATGCGTCTGAGATTTTTGAATGTCCATTGGATCACGATGGATGGGTGGCACGCCCAGATCAACAGAGGATATTTTCCTTCGTTGGTGACGATCTCGGGAACGCCTGCAAAAATAACATCCGGATGAACAACAATGTCATGAGTCTCTGGTGACCGTAAGTTAATTTTAATTTTATAACTTATTTATTTTTGGTATTTTTCCATTTAATAATTTATTTTAATTTCAATATATATATTATGTAATTAACATCCACACCTTTTCATATCTTAGGTATCTCCATCGTCTACAGCTTGATAAGGGCGTTGCATCAGTTTACGGTTTCTTAGATCCGTCAATCCTTCTGCCCGAGTTCTTTATTGCCGATGCATTGAGTAAATACTTAGGGAACTTGTTGGGAGAAAATCCGAAATAATTATATCTGGCTCCATACTGTATGGATCGCTGATGTCGTGCGCGGACGCACGCGCGTTGCGAATCCGGCAAGTGTACCGGACTGCCGTCAAGTAATAAAAGATATCGAACCCACAGAGACTGTGTTCCCGAATCGCAATCGGTTTTCGAATCGATTAGATCTGGACTTTGTAAAAAGGATTTTTATATTTTTGAAATGGTTTTTGAATTTGAAAGATAGATGAGCAGAGAACAATTAAAACAGAAAACAAATGTTTTTGGGGTTTTGATCTAAACGGATTCCTAGGGATTTGGGTTACCTTTGAGGCTGTTTATGTTGCTAATCTGATTTACCTTTGTTGATTACCGAGATTGCCTTGAAGGCGAGTTTATCCTCTGATAGCTTAAGCTCCCTCTCGGGTTACAAAAGCCGTGCCCAATTGACCCGACCCCTACTCTCGTGGTAGTCGATCCCAGATTGGACCCTTTGCGTTCCGTGACAACTCGTTGCTCCTCGAGGGACGGCTTCTAACTCTCGTGATTTCAGTCCCAAGTCTGACTTCTATAGGTCCGACACCCAAGTTCACCGCTAGGTTCCTCCTTGGAATGTCTCGGTCATGCAAATAACCTAAGTTCACCGCTAGGTTCCTCCTTGGATCATTCACATCTCACAAACTAGTGGCTGCCGGGCTTTACGAGTGAATCACCCTAGAAATCCTAAGTTCACCGCTAGGTTCCTCCTTAGAACGTCTATGTCACGTAAATAAACGGTTGCCGAAATTTATGAGTGAATAACACACTAGAAATCAGATCTAAAACAATTATAAATCAACAATGGTTTCAACATCAAATTAACATCATTTACAAACTTGCCTCGGGCAGAGCCCTAGTCCCTAGAAACTAAGCTACTACTCCAGTCTTGCCATGGAGATGACAAGCTGGGTTGACAACATAATAAAAATCAGAAAAGAGAAGAGAGGAGAAGAGGAGAAGAGATCCTAAATCTATGCCTAGAGTAGTAGCCCCAAAGGTCTGATTCAATTTGTCTCTGCCTGGTCCCTTATTTATAGAATTGGGCAGTTAGAGTCCTAATCCAACTCAAATTAGATCCAATTCTGTTACTTCTGAGCCAAGTAATACGCGTCACGGCCGTGATGGCCATCATGGCCTGGCCCTGACAGCTTCTGACTTGTGGTGATTTTGGGTCACGGCCGTGATGGTTATCACGGCTAGGCCATGACAGACTCTGACTTCAGGCTTTGTTCTTTTTCAGTTTTGCTCGATCATGGCCGTGATGGGCATCACGGCTAGGCCGTGATGGGCTCTGTTTGGCTCATTTTCTTCACTTTTAAAGCCCTATCTTCATCCAAACTCCATCATGGTTGATCTTGAGCAATTTACCCTTTGATATCTGCAAAACAACACACGAAAACCGCCTTACCCATTCCAAAGGAAAATTAACCTAAAATCTAATAAAAATATGCCTAAACTACATGAAAATGCATGCAAAATGATGGACAAAGATGAGGTGGAATCACACTCATCAATCGCCATTGGCAGTTGTTCGTACTTCACCCGTCTAGGCATACTGTCATATTCTTCTGCTCTCTCCACCATGATCCGCCACCGAAGGTGGTGGAAGCTGTAAATATGTAAGTAACTAATCTTAAATTTAATTTAAGTTTTAATATCAGTTGTTTTTAGTTTATTACACACATGATATATGAGTTTGTTAATTGATCGACATGATTATTTGTTTATGATAGCACGCTGAAGGCGAGTAGCATAAGTTGCGCCAACGGGAGAAGTAGGACTTCTAAGGCTAAAGTAAATCCTGTATGGAACATCCTCAAGGTTTGGTAGTTTATTTATCAAATAATTAATATTATAATTACTAATTTATGTGTATATTCAACTGACGTTGAAATTAATTTTGTTGGTAGTCTCGATTTCAAACTGACAGTTGGTCGTGCGGCTATTATGTGATGCTTCATATGCTGAACATAGTCTACGCATCTATTACGGATGGATGGAAGAAGGTAATATTTAAACAACTTGTTAAATTATATATTATAGTTTTGAAGATGACTTGTATTGATGTTATTGTTATTATTTGAACGTGTCTAGGCATTTATCGACCAATCGCCTATTGAAGAAGATGAGTTAAGAGACTTGAGGATGCGCTTCGCTGAATTCTTCTTCAAGTATGCGGCTGAAAAAGGAATTGCCAACATACCTCCACACTACTTAGATAAATAGTTTTTTTGTTAGACTTTAGAAACTAATTAATAACATCTATATATATATCCTTAGACAGTTTTGTTTTTTAGACATTGGAACTAAAATTTATTTATATATATACATGGGTTTTGGTTTTAAGTCCCCCCATTGTTCAATTTTCCTTTGCAATTCTGTAATGTGTGTGATATTCTGTGTTACTGGGACTGAATGCAGGGATAGCTGAGGGGAGTGATATTTTAAAACTGAATTTAAAAAAAAAACATATTAACGTCAGTTGTATCAAACAACTGACGTTAATAGTATTTTATAAAATATACAGTACACTATTAACGTCAGTTGTTTGTTACAACTGACGTTAAAATTAAAACTTTAACATCAGTTCTTTATAACAACTGACGTTAGTTTTAACAAAATCAACGTCCGTTGTATTAAAGAACTGACGTTAATAGTTTTAGTTTAACGTCAGTTGTTTAAAAAACCAACGTTAATTTTTACAAAATTAACGTCGGTTTTGTTAAGGAACTGACGTTAATAGTGTTATATTTAACGTCAGTTCTCAACTGACGTTAAAATATTAACTATTAACGTCAGCTGTATTTACGTCAGTCAATATTCTGACGTAAAAAATCAATTTTAACTGACGTAAAAAGCACTTATTGCACTAGTGAAATGGATGTGGGGGCTACATTGTTGCAGGGGGGGGACATTGAAGCAAAATTGTTTTGTTGAAATTGCATGAAGTTTGTGAGAAATTGATTGAATCCTTTGAGCTTGCCAAGTTTGAGTCCTTTTTGAGTTTTAGTTTGCTTGGGGACAAGCAAAGTTTAAGTTTGGGGTATTTTGATCAGCCTCCGATTGACTAGTTTTATAACTAGTAAGACCATGGCTTTTGCACTAATTATTCGAGTTTCAACCTCGTTTTAGCCCATATTTGGATTTGATCGTCCTCAAGCAACATTTTGAGTTTCTTAAGTAGTTTAAGACATTTTAGTTAGTTTTCGAGTCAAATAAAGCATTCACTGCTATCTCATGTTTTCAGGTTAGAAAGGGAAGCACTTAGAGCCAAGGGAATGGAGAAAGCAGTGGAAAATGCAATTATGGAGGATTCACCTCGCGAGAAGCTACTCGCCTCGCGAGACTGAAGACCAGCCTGAACAGCAGAATGTCATCCTTTGTCTCGCCTCGTGAACCATGTCTCGCATCGCGAGACTGAAGACCAGAAGCTATCACGCCTAGGCCGTGATACTCATCACGGGCATAATGAGAACATCCTTCTCGGTCTCGCCCCGCAAATCATTGTCTCGCCTCGCGAGAACTCAATTTTGAACTCGCGCCACTTTAATATTCGCCTCGCGAGAGGCAACTCACCTCGCGAGCGGGCGCAAATCCTGAAGGTTATAAATTGTTGTTTAGGGAAGATTGCAGGGACATCTTTGATCATCTTCTTTTCCTTTTATATTAGACGACTGCGAATCAGGTTTTTGTTATATTCGTAATGGAGAACTAACTCCCTTGGATTGAACTTCTGTAATCGGTTCCCATTGCCACTTGAGGTTCTGTAATTCCCAAACTTATTGCTATTCTCTTTCAACATTGTTCTATATGTTCTGTTTGCGTAATTCAGGATTGTATAGAATGTGTATTGATTTGTTTCGATGATTGTGTGTTTCTATGCTTAATCGCGTTTGCTTAATTCGCGTGTGTTCAATCGTGTTTACTTAATTCACGAGAGCTTCACCCCGTTTACTTAATTCGGGAATTAGGAACACACGTCTCCTAGTGCCGGTTTCGCTTGTTAATTGTCGCTACAATCGAAAAGGGTTTAGAATCCGCTTAGGGCTTGGAATGTATATGAATCAATGATAGTGGGAAACTGAGAGCAGTAGATTAGTCATTTCAATTATTGATAATCACCTATTTGCATTATTTTCTTAACTGTTTTCTTAATTTAATTTCAAATCTTAAAACCCCCCCAAAACTGATTTTTCTGTTAACAACAATCCAAGAGTCCTTGTGAGACGATACTCGAGTTGTCGCTCCCTAACTACATATTTTTTAAATCGCTCGCTTTTTGACGCGTGCGCAACAGCGTGTCACTGGGACATAGAAGTCAATATTGCCATCTGCTGGGCAAACTGCTCGACCATCTCCTGTCTAAGCTCAGCTGCAATCTCCTATTTTAGCCGTGCTCTATCTGCATCAACATCCCTGTGGGATTGGTGTGAAGATGAACCATGGTATTGGCGAATGCCGACACCCCATCCAACACAAATGACACGGCCCGGATGGTCTGGTTTACCGATGGCAGCAGCTAAGATATCATCACGTACTCTAGGAACAAAGGTTCCTTGGGTTACCTGCTCGTCCAAGGCATCCTATCACATATAAAATATCAGGTCACATTACAATTCGGTAATAATCTTAAAATGACAATTACAATTCAAACTATACTTACAATCTTCTCAGCTACTTGGCGGGCCTCCTCAGATGTATATTATCCCGTTTTTCTTTGTCGGGCCCTCTTCCATTTACGATGGCGTGGGGGTAGAGGTGGATCAACAACCTCTGGACGATTTTCAACGTTAGGATCCGCCTGAGATGCTGCTTCCTGATGTGCTTTCATTTCTTCTTCCACCATTATCTGACTAAGCTTTTTATATCCCCCACGAGACATGACATGGGGGTAGACATTCTTGCTTTGGTTTTCCTGCCCCTCTTTCCTCTTCTCCTGTTATAAATAGAAGACAATTAAATTACATAAGTAAATAAAATTAATGAAATTACATAAATTTAGAGACAAATCAAATAAGTTAACCTGAAAGCCGGGATCATGTCGGCTTTGAACAAAGCGATCCACGTCGCCTGGTCAAGAAACGGGTACACCTCAAGTGGGTTCTTTTCACATGTTGGATTGAATACATAGTATCTGCCCAGGTCGACCTTAAAAGCCCTACAACGCTCACCATCATACATTAACAAACGCTTCTTCATAACCATCGTATCCGGTATGTCAAAGGTGAGCTGCATTAAGACCAAAAGAATCAACGAATTACTGTATGATATTAGTAAGATTAAAATAAAGTAGATACAGACAAACACAGGACTTAAAAGTATAGATACCATAATACTCTCCCATATCTGATCCTTCACGTCCGTCGGTACATCTTTCCAGTTATCAATGAGTATACTAGGCCTGCTCCTAGCAAGGGTCGCCACAAAACTGTTAAACTGCTCTGCCATTGGCCTAATAGGATTGAGGTTATTATGAAAGTCTATTCTTATCCTTTGATTTGAACCACGGTTGGCAGTCAAATTCCTCATTCGTGTGGCACGTCTACCCTTTCTACCTGTAGACGGGGTCTCCGACCCGCTGCATGAAGGAGGGATATCCTCAAGATCAGCCATGTATACCTGTTTAAACAAAAAAAACTTGTTAGTATGTCAGGATAAATATCAAACATAACTTATAAATATCGATCAACGTACGTAAACATAACTTATAAATATCAACGTAAACATATAATATGCCTTTAAACATAACTCAAACTAAACTTACTTTGTGGTCAATTAGTAAAGTTTTCCTTAACCCTTCTTGGTGATCATTACAAGTAGCATGTACATCATCCACTTCATTTTTCTCATTGAAATTAGGCACTCGTGTTGAGAAAGAAGGAGTATCAGAAATATCAAGAGTTGAATCTTGATTTCCCTCACTACCATTATACATGTTTTTTCCCTGGAGAACCACTGACCACCTTTTGTTAGAAGGATCACGGATATAAAACACTTGTTTTGCTTGGGATGCCACGATGAAAGGCTCCTCTTTATTACCTACCTTATTAAGGTCCACCAATTTGAATCCTAACTCATCGGTTTGCACACCATTGTTACTGTCGACCCACTGACATTTAAAAACAGGTACTCTAAACTTCGTGTAATCAACCTCCCATATCTCTTCAATGATTCCAAAGTATGAAACGGATGCCATAACAGGGTTTTTATCTTTCGAACTAGAGAAATGCATGGACTCAGCGACGACCATAACCCCACTGTTTTGCATAGTACTTTTGTCATCCTGGGACTTTGTATAGAAGGAAAACTTATTGATATCGCACCCACTCCAGTATATGACATCAAAGTTAGGCCCCCGTGCTAGCCATTTTAATGTATCAGAAGCAATACCATCCTTTGCAATTTTTTCTTTAAACCAGTTCAAGAAAGTCTTGTTATGCTTGTTCAAACACCATTTTTCATTCATTCTAGGGTAAGTTTCACTGATGATGCTTTTATGCTCACATAAGTATGGTTCAACCTCATCAGTGTTATTCAATATATACAAATATGCTTGAAGCACTTCCTCCCGATC
The DNA here is from genome assembly GCA_030762895.1 of Sophora flavescens. Lineage (NCBI taxonomy): Eukaryota > Viridiplantae > Streptophyta > Magnoliopsida > Fabales > Fabaceae > Sophora > Sophora flavescens. Next base: position 193,386,637 of record CM061066.1, on the reverse strand, counting down.
CATGCTCTTAACAGTGATACCTCGTGTACTCTTACTATCATATATTCCTTCGTGACGAGACTTCGGAAGCCCTACAGGTTCGGCTTCGGACATGTAGTTTGTACAAAACTCAATAGCTTCTTCTACAACATACCTTTCAACAATAGATGCTTCGGGACGGTGTGGATTTTTCATATATCCTTTCAAGATCTTCATGTATCGCTCAACCGGGTACATCCACCTTAAATAAACGGGACCGCACAATCTAATCTCCCTCACTAGATGAACAATCAAATGAACCATGATGTCAAAAAATGAAGGTGGAAAATACATCTCCAATTGGCACAAGATAATGGCAGCCTCATTTTCCAAGTCATCCAACTTTTTAGTGTCAATGACCTTGCAACATATAGCATTGAAGAATAAGCATAACCTAGTAATGGCATGCCTGACTTTTTTAGGCGATATGTCATGAATGGCCACCGGTAGTAGTTGTTGCATCAAGACATGACAATCATGAGACTTTAAGCCAACTAATTTGAGATCTTTAATTGAGACAAGTCTTTTGATATTTGAACAGTAACCCTGTGGCACTTTGACTCCCCGTAGACATTCACATAAACTTCTTTTTTTTTTTTGATAAAGTATGACATGCTGGGGGCAAATAAGTCTTCTTATCCCCCACTTTAAGTGGAGCTAACTGATAAGCCTCTGGCTTATCTAGTTTTATGACTAGATGAACTAGGGTTCATGTGCCTATTTATTCGAGTTCACTCTCGTTTTCACCCAAATTTGCCTTGTTTTGTTCCTAAATTGGACTTTGACTCGTTTTGCGTCTTTTGTGTAGTTTTTAGGTTATTTTGGATAGAATTACGCTTGTGGGTGCTTTTGTTGTTTCAGGTTAAATAAGTGAAGCTCCGGGAGTGAAGGAAAGTTGAAAAGCAGTGGAAATTGCAAGTCTGGAGGCACTCGCCTCGCGAGTGTATGCTCGCCCCGCGAGCCTGAAAGTCAACAAAGCAGCAAAAGTCATCACTTCAGTCTCGCCACGCGAGAGGTGTCTCGCCTCGCGAGATCATGAAAACCTGCAAGACAGAGAGCATCACGGCCATGCCGTGATGAAGGTCACAGCCTGATAATGAAGACTCGCCCCGCGAAAGGCTGCTCGCCTCGCGAGAGTTCAAATTGAAAGCGCGCCAATTTTAATTCTCGCCTCGCGAAAGGCTGCTCGCCTCGCGAACGAGCGCAGATCAGGAATCCTATTTAAAGGCTGTTGCAGATCAGAATCAGGGAGGAACTTTAGGAGGCAGTTTTCCACTTAGGTTAGGGCAGTAGTTACGAATCCTTATTTCTCCTTGGAGCTACGTCTCCTTTTCCGGTTTCTTTTTATTTTACGATGGTGATTATGTCTGATCGCTTGTCTATGAGCATGAGGAACTAATCCCCGTCGTCCGAGGGAACGATGAAGCCACCCAGGGCGATGTAAATCCGATATGATGTATGTTTTTCTCCTTTAATTCAATTCTTGTTTTCTAATTCTGATTTGATTGTGTTAATCATATGTGTTGCGTGATTGACTTGTTAACGTGATGAGGCTTAGTCAGCGATTCGCGTTTAGAACTTGAATTAGGATCATCGATCGAATATTGCACGAGAGTGAGTAGGAGATCGGTGCAACCATATAGGGAACAAGAATTAACCGAATTCGAGATTAGGATTATGAGACCTAGTAAGTAATTAATCCAATCGTCGAATACGTCCTAATGAGCACGAGAGTGGATTTAGGAGAATTTAGGGGTCCCGGTTGACATTGTAATTGAACCTAGGGAGGAATTCATCATCACTTGGGTGTACATATTGGGTAGGTGGATTTGTGACCTTGGACATTTTACTTTTCATATTTTTAGTTAATTATTTAATTAGATTGTTAATTGAATTTCGCTATTAATCTTCTCTCTCTCAACCACCTTTCTGTAACTTGACCGAACGTATCTGACTTCCCGCGGATTAGTCGAATTGGTATCCCAATCCTTGAGTTCGACCTCGGTAATTACTTACCATGTTATTTTTATTACTTGCGACGACCCGGTACACTTGCCGGAGTCACAACAAGTTTTTGGCGCCGTTGCCGGGGATTGGCACAACCAATTTTTCTGATTCTAGGGGAGTTTGATTATTTGGTTAAGTTATTTTTGTTCTTATTTTTATTTTTATTATTTTCTTTTTATTTTCTATTATTATTCTCTATTTCTTGATCCCACTTGGTCTTGGCCCTGTTTTGTATGCGAGGTACCCTTTCAAGGCGGATTGCAAATCATGGAGACTGTTTATTTTCCTGCCTTGGACGGTGTTACAAAATATTACTTTGGGCCTAATATATCCCTGGGAGATCACTGGCGCTGGGGACGTAATTGCCCTCATGCACAAGCTTATAATATAATCATGAAGCATGAGGAGGAATGGGAATGGAATGAGCAAACACCGTTGAGAGCTGCTCTGGAACAATATTCCCAGGAGCTATCCACCTCTGAGGCCAAGGCAAGAGCCAATCGTGATGATGATCAAAGCGTGATGCAGGATTTCAAAGCGCAAGCTGAGGAGATTTGCAAGCAGTTAATACAAGAGTCACATGAAGCCCAATTTGAAGAAAATCTGGTTTTGGGGATAGATCAAAATGAAGACGAAGTGGTAGTGGATTCCACACTGTTTGCCAAGCAACCGAAAATTTCTGCATTGGATAACTATGTTGGCTTACATGCATGTGTGGACATGGGTAAGTTAGACCCTCCCACTCGTCTGGCACACTTCCTCGTAAAAACACCATTTGGCCCGAGAGGAAGTGAGTTCATCAGTACGGAGGTCAATGGAGTTTTCACACACTGGCTGGGTGGAGTGGATGATAAGGTCATATTGATGCTACGATCTCGACTCCAATTACCATTTGATCCGGGTGGAGGATTTGATATGATGAGCGTCCCTTGCCCTCTGTACCACAGACTATGGGATCCAGGTGGATGCTTTGTAATAAGTCAGGCTCGGGACGTTAAACAAGCGCTTCTTGGGAGGCAACCCAAGCTACATATCCTTATTTATTTATAGTTTCTGTTCTAAAAAAAAAAAAAAACCAGAGGCTCGCCCCGCGAGCTCATGATGGCCACGCGAATCTGGGCATCAGCAGCTTTCTGGAAATTCCAGATTCGCCTCGCGAGATACTACTCGCCTCGCGATTCTGGAAAATGGGAAGAACAAGTTTCCAGATTCGCCTCGCGAGTGTTTTCTCGCCTCGCGAATCTGCAATTAGGGTTTTCAAATTGGGGCAGAATTTTAAAATTCGCGTCGCTAGTATACACTCGCCACGCGAAAGAGGAAAATTATAAAGCCCCGCGAGCGGCCGCGCGGCACTCGCGCGACCTTCCCTCTCCTTCTTCTCTCTAAGACTGCGAGACACTCTCTCTCTCTGTCTCTGTTTCTCTCTCACACTCATCACCCATCACTACCACACACTACCCCACGTCCATTCACTCAGTTCACTCTCACTATCACGCATTTGTCTCTGCAAGGTAAGAACACTCACTTGACTTTAACTTGTTCTTAGAAATGCAAACAGTCACTACACACATTGTGCACGAAATTCATTGTTATGACTGGTAATAGGGTAGAGGCCATGTTCATGAACTGATATAGTCTTAGGAATGCTGCTAGGCATAGTCTCTGCTCTGAGTGTTATGAATATAGTGGGGATACTGTCATGATTTTTATTGCAGATCTGTATAATAATAGGACAGTAGGGGGTTAATACTGTAATGTGCCTGGGTTTTATTCTAAATTGCTAAATATAAACTGCATTGGGACTTTTCTGATTTTCAGGTATGGCTCCGCCTAAGAGCAAACGGCCGTCTTTGGCAAGCGGCCCAAATAAGAAGAAGCGCGCATCCGCTCTCCCGGCGATGATGTAGTGTTGCCTTGGGCAGGCGGCTCCTCTAGGGCCAACTCCTACTCCCCCAGGTTCCGCTCTCCTGATCACAGGGAGCATTGGAACTTGGTTTTGAGGAAGAAAATGGTTCTAGAGAGGCGTGTGTCCCTCGTGGGGCAGGACTATGCCAGTGTCCGAGAGCGGATTCGCGACCGAGGTTGGGAGATGTTGGCAGATCTCCCGCACCGGTATGATATTAAACTGGTGCAGGAGTTCTATGCCAACGCTCTCAAACTCGAGGTCACGAGCCCGAGTTGCGTTCTGAGGTTCGTGGGGTCCCCATCACTTTCACAGCTGCAGACATTAACTCATGTTTGGGGATCCCCATTGGAGAGGAGCCCTGCGACTATGAGCAGCTCCCATCAGTACAGGCACTTGCTCAGGCCATCTTAGACACATGCTGTGTCCCAGGAGCTGCCTGGGAAATGGGGACATCTGGGAACCTCCTGAGACTTAGGAGACAGGACCTCACCCCGGATGCCAAGGTCTGGTCGGCGTTCTTACACGCCAACTTACGAGTGAGCTCGCATGAGTCCACAGTCACCGCCGCCAGAGCTCACTTACTGTATGGCATCTTGTCAGGTAGCACTATTAATGTGGGAGGAGTCATTGCCGCAGACATACAGATGAAGGCAAACTCCCGAGCGCTGAAGGAGAGTCTGGGACACGGACAGCTGATCACCGAGCTTATCCGCCGGGCGGGGATACCGGTGAGTAGGATGATGGAGAAGGTGCCGAGGCAGCCGATTGATCAGGATTACATCCGGCGCTTCTGCTATGTAGCCCCTGCCGCACCTAGGAGGCCGCCACCCTTACCCACTCATAGGCCACGACCATCAGACATGGCTCTGCTCTTGCAGAACCAGCAGGCTTTGAGGAGGGATAATGAGGTGATGCGGGAGTTTTTCAGAGCGATGGCATTGGCCCAGCAGGAGGGTCGGGTGCCAGTATACCCCTCCGAGGAGGAGCTGTCCTCTCGACTTGGGTGGCAGGACTATCCAGAGGACCAGGGTAGTATGCCACAGGACCCAGAGGAGGAGCAGGCACCACAGGACCAGGGCTACCCGGTGGACGACATCGATTTCGACACTTGATCCGGGCCCCTGTACTTTTTGTTTTAGTTCTAGCTAGGATGATTCGATATGGTTGTATATTATTTTTCTAGCTAGAAACTATTTTTTATACTGACTTGTTACTAGTAGACATGGATAACTGTTAATTATTATGATATATTGCTTAACATTCATGTTTGCTTGTGATGGAATTATGTGGAGTGCCCGGAACTACAAGGGTCAATCAATTGGGCAAGGATGAGGTCAAAACCAGCCTCGCTGTGAAGCGGGGCAGTAGAGAGATGGAAAGAGGAAGGAGAGCCAGCTGCAAACATGGGGTCCGCGCGGATCCCACTAAGATAAAAATTTCTTACCCTTCACTTGTGTTATGTATGTTTGTGTGTGTGTTTTTGTTTGTCGCTCTTGAATAATTTGAGAAGATCAAGAGTTTTTGTATGAAATGTCGTGTCGGCAAGCTTGTTGGATTTTAATTAGATTGAGCGTAGATTGATTGCATGAATTATTTGACCATTGATGATTTCCCCCTAAGTTCTGAAATAAGAAAAGTTTATCCCCACTTAAAAATTGAAAACTGAATTTTGAGAACTTTGTTGTGATTACTTGATTTATGATAAGTTTGGGGTGAGGGGGTGCACACACTAGGAATCGTATCTCGGTCAAACAATTTGCAAAATGTCCAGGTGAGGATTTGAGCCTCCAACTCTGTTTTTGAATGTGTGAATCACTGTTAAGTTGCACTTTCCCGAATTTGCTTGAATCTCTATATGGTTTGCATGTTTATGTGTTGCATCAAATGATTTAGGCAATTTTCTTTGAATTAACTACTTGGCCTAAAATGAACCATCCCTCATGCATGTTCCCTAGTTAGCCAAATTGAGCCCAATTAACCTATTGTTTCTTGATGACCCTACATTACGAGCCAAAATCTGAAAAACCATGTTAACCCAATCTTAGGATTAGGAGAGCATGGAAATGAGCAAGAGAAAGGTTGTGAGAAACTAAGTTTGGGGTGGCTACAAGGAGGTATGTCATTTTGGGGTGAGAAAAAGAAAAATAAAGGTTGAAACCCAAGGCAAAAAAAAAAAAAAAATTGCCAAAGGAAAAGGGGCAGAACAAAAAGATTAGCAAGGCTGTAGTCACCCGAGCCCAAATGAAAAATGGAAAAAGGAATTTGAGTGGAAAAAGTGCCAAAATGCTCATGCTCTCTTAGTTCCTAGGGACTTAAGCCTAAATATCCTTCATTATCCTACCCTGATCCAGGCCCCATTACAACCTTTAAAAGACCTTCTGATGTTGCATACATGTTTTCGTGGGAACTACTTTGGAGATGAAAATCAAATTCATGGGAAGTGCTCTTGAGATGTGAAATTGAGTGAAAAGTTGACAACCTTGACAAACTTGAGCGAATGAGTGAAATTTTAAATGCCCTTGTGAGGAAGGCAATTGTTTGAGATAGGTGATCTTCCTTTGTGTGTATCTCTGATCCTCAACTTAGAATAATGATGGAATGAATGATGAGTTCTCAATGGTTTAAAGTAAATGAATGTGGGGATTACATTTATGTAGGGGGGAGATCATTGGAGAAAAACTGTTTTGATTGCATTAAATTTGTGCGAAATCGATTGATTCCTTTAGGCTTGCCAAGTCTTGAGTCGTTTTTGAGTTTTAAGCTTGCTTGGGGACAAGCAAGGTTTAAGTTTGGGGTATTTTGATAAGCCTCTGGCTTATCTAGTTTTATGACTAGATGAACTAGGGTTCATGTGCCTATTTATTCGAGTTCACTCTCGTTTTCGCCCAAATTTGCCTTGTTTTGTTCCTAAATTGGACTTTGACTCGTTTTGCGTCTTTTGTGTAGTTTTTAGGTTATTTTGGATAGAATTACGCTTGTGGGTGCTTTTGTTGTTTCAGGTTAAATAAGTGAAGCTCCGGGAGTGAAGGAAAGTTGAAAAGCAGTGGAAATTGCAAGTCTGGAGGCACTCGCCTCGCGAGTGTATGCTCGCCCCGCGAGCCTAAAAGTCAACAAAGCAGCAAAAGTCATCACTTCAGTCTCGCCACGCGAGAGGTGTCTCGCCTCGCGAGATCATGAAAACCTGCAAGACAAGACAGAGAGCATCACGGCCATGCCGTGATGAAGGTCACAGCCTGATAATGAAGACTCGCCCCGCGAAAGGCTGCTCGCCTCGCGAGAGTTCAAATTGAAAGCGCGCCAATTTTAATTCTCGCCTCGCGAAAGGCTGCTCGCCTCGCGAACGAGCGCAGATCAGGAATCCTATTTAAAGGCTGTTGCAGATCAGAATCAGGGAGGAACTTTAGGAGGCAGTTTTCCACTTAGGTTAGGGCAGTAGTTACGAATCCTTATTTCTCCTTGGAGCTACGTCTCCTTTTCCGGTTTCTTTTTATTTTACGATGGTGATTATGTCCGATCGCTTGTCTATGAGCATGAGGAACTAATCCCCGTCGTCCGAGGGAACGATGAAGCCACCGGCATGCGATGTAAATCCGATATGATGTATGTTTTTCTCCTTTAATTCAATTCTTCTTTTCTAATTCTGATTTGATTGTGTTAATCATATGTGTTGCGTGATTGACTTGTTAACGTGATGAGGCTTAGTCAGCGATTCGCGTTTAGAACTTGAATTAGGATCATCGATCGAATATTGCACGAGAGTGAGTAGGAGATCGGTGCAACCATATAGGGAACAAGAATTAACCGAATTCGAGATTAGGATTATGAGACCTAGTAAGTAATTAATCCAATCGTCGAATACGTCCTAATGAGAACGAGAGTGGATTTAGGAGAATTTAGGGGTCCCGGTTGACATTGTAATTGAACCTAGGGAGGAATTCATCATCACTTGGGTGTATATATTGGGTAGGTGGATTTGTGACCTTGGACATTTTACTTTTCATATTTTTAGTTAATTATTTAATTAGATTGTTAATTGAATTTCGCTATTAATCTTCTCTCTCTCAACCACCTTTCTGTAACTTGACCGAACGTATCTGACTTCCCGCGGATTAGTCGAATTGGTATCCCAATCCTTGAGTTCGACCTCGGTAATTACTTACCGTGTTATTTTTATTACTTGCGACGACCCGGTACACTTGCCGGAGTCACAACACTAACTGCTCTCGTATACCCATCGCAACTAGATCCAGACGAGCATTCACACCATCCTTAGTCTTTCCTTGAATGTTGAGAAGCGTTCCGATTAAACTGTCACACACATTTTTCTCCACATGCATCACATCAATACAATGTCTTACATCAAGCTTGCACCAGTATGGAAGATCAAAGAAGATCGACCTCTTCTTCCATATTTTCTTCTCGGTAGACTTCTTCTGGGTCTTCCCATAGATAACATTAGTGTTGTTCACCCTTTCAAAAACTTTCTCTCCGGTCAAGGCCACCGGAGCAATTTCATTCTCCGGAAGTCCATTGAAAGCTTTTCTCAATCTACGATAAGGATGATTACGTCGGAGAAATCTCCGATGCCCAAGGTAAACCGTCTTCCTTCCATGTTGAAGTTGATGGTAACATGTGCATGCTTTATGCCCCTTAACACTATACCCACACAGGTTCCCGTATGCTGGAAAGTCATTGATGGTGCAAAATAACAGGGCACGCAATCTGAATGTCTCACGGCAATACCCGTCGATCACATCAACGCCTTCATCCCACAACATTCTCAAGTCTTCAATCAAGGGACTCATATAAACATCAATATCTTTTCCTGGCTGTTTAGGCCCTGAAATCATCATACTTAACATAATGTATTTGCGCTTCATGCACAATCAAGGAGACAGGTTGTAAATTACCAGGAGAACAGGTCATGAACTATGAATACTACTTAAGTTTCCATATGGATTCATTCCATCGGTAGCAAGTCCAAGCCTGAGGTTTCTGGGCTGATTGCCGAAATCCGGAAACAAACTATCAATTCTCTTCCATTGCAAAGAATCGGTCGGATGCCAAAGCTGTCCATCACACTTCCTCTCATCTGCATGCCATCTAATGTTCTTTGCGTCATTTACATTAGCAAACAATCGCTTGAACCACGGAATCACGGGAAGATACCATAACACCTTTGCAGGAGGACCTTTGGTGACCACATCACAACTAGAATCACCATCCTTCACTTTGTAGCGTGATACCCCACACCTGGGGCACTCGTGCATCTCTTCAAACTCTTTCCTGTACAATATGAAATCATTGGGACAAGCGTGTATTTTCTTATACTCCATCCCATCGGACACAATATCTTCTTCGCCTCATAGTTTCGAGATGGCAATATGTTGCCTTCTTGAAGCATATCTTTCAACAACTCCAGCAATTCGGTAAAGCTTTTATCGCTCCACCCATTTCTCGCCTTCACATTGAACAATCTCAACCCCACTGACAACCGTGTGAAATTAGTGCACCCCGGATACAAAGTCACTTCCGTATCACTGCACAAAGTATCATACACATGTGCGCACTGAAAAGACTCTTGCCCAACATCACGGATCATGTCCTCTAGTCCATCGTCCATTTCCACGTCATCAACTTCCTCTCTATCCGACACCCTCGACCTGTCTAACAATTCACCATGACATATCCATGTTGTATAACTCTTGCAAATCCCCTCACAAGTAAGATGATCACGTATCTCCTCAGCTTCTAGTCGTCTCTCATTCAAACAGTTAACACGAGGACAATAAAACCTTACGTTACCACTACCAGGAGCATTTGTTTTTTCAAACTGTAGAAAATCTTCCACTCCATTCTCATACTCATCACTTGTCCGTCTAGCATTCATCAAACCGCGTTCCATGACTAAACCAATAACTTCGTACTTAGTCCAACATATTCATCAACCACTTCTTATGACAGGGTATGGCCCTATCCCATTCGAGAAGAAACTTTTTCAACATTCGATTAACAGTTAGTCCTTAACTCTTATGCTCATACTTGACAAAATTTTGGCAGCATTTCCCTTCGGTCTCCGACGTACACGACTTGAACGTGATGACATCCACCACGATAAAGTATGCACCCGGAGAACGAAAGGAATTGTATCAATCCAAACTTTCATCAAGTATATAACATTAGAATCAATGAATAACTATTTTAACTGAATTAAGAAAAAGTTTTTCCCAAACTGTCCAACTTTGGACAATTCAAGATCCAACACAATGAGCGGCACATTAAGCACTTACACGTGTGCTCATTAGTATTGCATCTCAAACAGGAAACTAAGGCTTTACTAATTATGTAGCTTGCATGAAGATGGGGCTTGAAAAGTGAAGAAAATGAGCCAAACAGAGCCCATCACGGCCTAACCGCGACAACCATCACGGCCATGATAGAGTAGAGCTAAAAGGAAAGAATGGAAAAGTCTGAACTGGTCATGGCCGTGACATGCCAACTGAACCAGACCCTCACAGACAGAACTGATCACGGCCTAGCCATGATGGTGGTCATGGCCGTGACAGACCAACCAGTGAAGCAACCTCCAAGGCAGAATCCGTCACGGCCTAGCCGTGACAGGCATCACGGCCGTGACGCGTGATACCACCACTGGAAAAATCCAGTCTTGGAGCCATTTCCACTATGGTGGATTAGACGCAGATTCACACTTTATAACACTTCACACACAGAACAACACATGCAAGTATATTATCCAACCATTTGGAGTCAAAATTCATAACTTTTCTAAACAACAAACGAAAAAATGACTAATCTTGCAAATGGGACTGTTTATAATAGGGAAAATGCACCTTTTTTTTGTGGAAGAATGAAGATCTTGAAGGTTTCTTTGTGCACCTGTGATGAGCCTGAAAACCAGTAACAGGGAAAATGAGGAGTGGTTTCATGTGACATTCTCAGGCATCCCCTATTTACTTATCCAACCATTTGGAGTCAAAGTTCATAACTTTTCTAAACAAGAAACGAAGAAATGACTAATCTTGCAAATGGGACTGTTTATAACAGGGAAAACGCACCTTTTTGTGTGGAATAATGAAGATCTTGAAGGTTTGTTGTGGAGTTGTGAGAGAGTGAGTGAGTGTGAAGGTAGAAATGAGAAACCAGAGAACCGAGAGTGAGTGAGTGAGTGAGAGAAAGAGTGAGTGAGTGAGAGATTGAGTGAGTGTGAAGGTAGAACTGAGATGTGGGAAGAAATGGCTAATCTTGCAAAAGGGCGCCTGACATTGGAGGGAATGAAAATAAAAACTTAAAGAAGGGTTATATTACACATCGGTTATTATAAAACCGATGTGGTTAATTTATATTTCACATCGATTATCCAGGAACCGATGTGGAAAGATAAAATTTTAAATTTTAATTTTTTTTTTATAATTTTCTACATCGGTTATCTTTAAACCGATGTGGTTAATCACTACTTTACACATCGGTTCTAGAAAAACCGATCTTAAAAGATAAAAATTCTAACTTTAAAATTTTTTTGTTTTACTTTTAAACATCAGTTAAAAATAACCGATGTGGAAAGTATTTACACATCGGTTAAATTCTAAACCGATGTGGAATACTTTGATTTTAATTCCAAAAATGCCACCGCCTCATTTTACACATCGGTTTTACAGAAACCGATGTGGAAACTCCGAGGTAAAACGCATATTTTACACTAGTGTTATGCTTATTAATCCAGACCTAACCCTAGACCAAATTAAGGGCCTCTGAATAAGCTTTCCAACAAGGTATCATAAGCCTTAATTGGGCTTAAGATGAGTAAGTTTGGCCCATTAAAGTGAAGGAACATCATGGACTACGGACTGATCCGCGCCATAGAACTCGATACCCAATTTAGCCTTGATTTTGGCCTAATTTGACAATTCTTGTGAAACATGAAATTGTAGGTCTCTTCCTTATCTTTTTAGGGACAGCAAGATCACCAAAATCCAATATCTGTAGCTCTAGTTATGCTCTGCGCAAGGCAACAAGGTCAGGATGAGTGAAAAATCCGAAAATTGACAATGTTTAGCAATTAAGACCAATAATACAAAATCAAAAACAACAACTGTAAAAATTGTCTAATGTAGGTCTCTCTCTGGATTGTGCGGCTGGAAATTTCTATTTATGCTTATTATCCCTGACCTAACCCTAGACCAAATTAAGGTCCTCAGAATAAGCTTTACAACAAGGTATTATATGCCTTAATTGTGCTTAAGATGAGTAAGTTAGGCCCATTTAAGTGAAGGAACATCATGGACTGTGCACTGATCCGCGCCAGAGAACTCGGGACCCAATATAGTCTTCATTTTGGCCTAATTTGACAATTCTTGTGAAACCCGAAATTGTAGGTCTCTTCGTTATCTTTCTAGGGACAACAAGATCACCAAAATCCGATATCCGTAGCTCCAGTTATGCTCTGTGCAAGGCAACAAGGTCAGGATGAGTGAAAATACGAAAATTAACAATGTTTAGCAATTAAGACCAATAATGTAAAAGCAAAAACAATGATTATAAAAGTTGTCTAATTTCCCTCTCTCTGGATTGTTCGGCTGTAAACTACTATTTATGCTTATTAATCATGACCTAACCCTAGACCAAATTAAGGGCCTCTGAATATTCTTTCCAACAAGGTATCATATGCCTTAATTGGGCTTAGGATGAGTAAGTAAGCCCCATTGAAGTGAAGGAACATCATGGACTGCGCACTGATCCGCACCAGAGAACTCAGGACCCAATTTAGCCATGATTTTGGCCTAATTTGACAATTCTTGTGAAAGATGAAATTGTAGGTCTCTTCCTTATCTTTCTAGGGACAGCAAGATCACCAAAATACAATATTTGTAGCTCTAGTTATGCTCTGCGCAAGGCAACAAGGCCAGGATGAGTGAAAAATCCAAAAAATAACAATGTTTATCAATTAAGCCCAATTAAGCCCAATAATGTAAAAGCAAAACAATGATTGTAAAAGTTGTCTAATTTTCGTCTCTCTCTAGATTGTGCAGCTATAAATTTCTATTTATACTTATTAATCCTGATCTAACCCTGGACCAAATTAAGGGCTTCAGAATAAGCATTCCAACAAGGTATCACATGCCTTAATTGGGCTTAAGATGAGTAAGTTAGGCCCATTTAAGGGAAGGAACATCATGGACTGCGTACTGATCCGCGCCAGAGAACTCGGGACCCAATATAGCCTTGATTTTGGCCTAATCTGACAATTCTTGTGACACCTGAAATTGTACGTCTCTTCCTTATCTTTCTAGGGACAACAAGATCACCAAAATCCGATATCTGTAGCTCTAGTTATGTTTTGTGCAATGCAACAAGGTCAGGATGAGTGAAAAATCTGAAAATTTACAATGGTTAGCAATTAATCCCAATTAACCCCAATAATGTAAGAGCAAAAACAATGATTGTAAAAGTTGTCTAATTTTCGTCTCTTTGGATTGTGCGGCTATAAATTTTTATTTATGCTTATTAATCCTGATCTAACCCTATACCAAATTAAGGGCCTCAGAATAAGCTTTCCAACACGGTATCATATGCCTTAATTGGGCCTAAGATGAGTAAGTTAGGCCCATTTAAGTGAAGGAAAATCATGGACTGCACACAGATCCGCGCCAGAGAACTTGAGACCCAATATAGCCTTGATTTTGGCCTAATCTGACAATTCTTGTGAAACCTGAAACTGTACGTATCTTCCTTATCTTTCTAGGGACAACAAGATCACCAAAATCCGATATCTGTAGCTCTAGTTATGCTCTGCGCAAGGCAACAAGGTCAGAATGAGTGAAAAATCCGAAAATTAACAATGTTTAGCAATTAAGCCCAATTAAGTAAAAGAAAAAAAAAAGATTGTAAAAGTTGTCTAATTTTTGTCTCTCTCTAGCTTGTGCGTCTGTAAACTGCTATTAATGCTTATTAATCCTGACCTAACCCTAGACCATATTGAGGGCCTCAGAATAATCTTTCCAACAAGGTATCATATACCTTAATTGGGCTTAAGATGAGTAAGTTAGGACCATTTAAGTGAAGGAACATCATGGACTGCGCACTGATCCGCGCCAGAGAGCTCGGGACCCAATTTAGCCTTGATTATGGCCTAATTTGACAATTCTTATGAAACATGAAATTGTAGGTCTCTCCTTTATCTTTTTAGGGACAGCAAGATCACCAAAATCCGATATTTGTAGCTCAAGTTATGCTCTGCGCAAGGCAACAAGGTCAGGATGAGTGAAAAATCCTAAAATTAAAAATGTTTAGCAATTAAGTCCGATTAAGCCCAATAATGTAAAAGCAAAAACAATGATTGTAAAAATTGTCTAATTTCCCTCTCTATGGATTGTGTGGCTGTAAACTGCTATTTATGCTTATTAATCATGACCTAACCCTAGACAAAATTAAGGGCCTCTGAATAAGCTTTCCAACAAGGTATCATATGCCTTAATTGGGCTTAAGATGAGTAAGTTAGGCCCATTTAAGTGAAGGAACATCATGGACTGCACACTGATCCACGCCAGAAAACTCGGGACCCAATTTAGCCATGATTTTGGCCTAATTTGACAATTCTTGTGAAAGCTGAAATTGTAGGTCTCTTCCTTATCTTTCTAGGGACAGAAAGATCACCAGAATTCAATATATGTAGCTCTAGTTATGCTCTGTGCAAGGCAACAAGGTCAGGATGAGTGAAAAATCCTAAAATTAACAATGTTTAGCAATTAAGCCCAATAATGTAAAAGTAAAAACAATGATTGCAAATGTTGTCTAATTTTCGTCTCTCTCTGGATTGTGGGGCTATAAATTTCTATTTATGCTTATTAATCCTATCCTAACCCTAGACCAAATTAAGGGTCTCTGAATAAGCTTTCCAACAAGTTATCATATGCCTTAATTGAGCTTAAGATGAGTAAGTTATGCCCATTTAAGTGATGGAACCTCATGGACTTCGTACTGATCCACGCAAGAGAACTCGGGACCCAATTTAGCCTTGATTTTGGCCTAATTTGACAATTCTTGTGAAACCTGAAATTGTAGGTCTCTTCCTTATCTTTCTAGGGACAGCAAGATCACCAAAATCTGATAACTGTAGCAATAGTTATGCTCTGTGTAAGCCAACAACGTCAGGATAAGAGTGAAAAATCCAAAAATTAACGATGTTTAGCAATTAAGCCCAATAATGTAAAATCAAAAACAATGATTGTAAAAGTTGTCTAATTTTCGTCTCCCTCTGGCTTGTACGGCTGTAAACTCCTATTTATGCTTATTAATCCTTTCCTAACCCTAGACCATATTAAGGGCCTCAAAATAATCTTTCCAAAAACGTATCATATGCCTTAATTGGGCTTAAGATGAGTAAGTTAGGCCCATTTAAGTGAAGGAACATCATGGACTGCGCACTGATCTGCGCCAGAGAACTCTGGACCCAATTTAGCCTTGATTATGGCCTAACTTGACAATTGTTATGAAACCTGAAATTGTAGGTCTCTCCCTTATCTTTTTAGGGACAGCAAGATCACCAAAATCCGATATCTGTAGCTCAAGTTATGCTCTGCGCAAGGCAAAAAGGTCAGGATGAGTGAAAATTCCTAAAATTAACAATGTTTAGCAATTAAGCCTAATTAAACCCAATAATGTAAAAGCAAAAAAATGATTGTACAAGTTGTCTAATTTCCCTCTCTCTAGATTGTGCGGCTGTAAACTGCTATTTATGCTTATTAATAATGACCTAACCCTAGACAAAATTAAGGGTCTCTGAATAAGCTTTCCAACAAGGTATCATATGCCTTAATTGGGCTTAAGATGAGTAAGTTAGGCCCATTTAAGTGAAGGAACATCATGGAATGCGCACTGATCCACGCCAGATAACTCGGGACCCAATATAGCCTGATTTTTGCCTAATCTAACAATTCTTGTGAAACCTGAAATTGTAGGTCTCTTCCTCATCTTTATAGGGACAACAAGATCACCAAAATCCGATATCTGTAGCTCAAGTTATGCTCTACGCAAGGCAACAAGGTCAGGATGAGTGAAAAATCCGAAAATTTACAATGTTTAGCAATTAAGCCCAATAATGTAAAATCAAAAACAATGATTGTAAAAGTTGTCTAATTTTCATCTCTCTCTGGCTTGTGCGGCTGTAAACTGCTATTTATGCTTATTAATCCTGACATAACCCTAGATCATATTAATTGCCTCAGAATAACTTTACAACAAGGTATCATATGCCTTAATTGGGCTAAAGATGAGTAAGTTAGGACAATTTAATTGAAGGAACATCATGGACTGCGCACTGATCCGCGCCAGAGAACTCGGGACCCAATTTAGCCTTGATTTTGGCCTAATCTGGCAATTCTTGTGAAACCTGAAATTGTACGTCTCTTCCTTATCTTTCTAAGGACAACAAGATCACCAAAATCTGATATTTGTAGCTCAAGTTATGCTCTGCGCAAGGCAACAAGGTCAGGATGAGTGAAAAATCCGAAAATTAACAATGTTTAGCAATTAAGACCAATAACGTAAAAGCAAAAACAATGATTGTAAAAGTTGTCTAATTTTCGTCTCTCTCTTGCTTGTGCGTCTGTAAACTGCTATTTATGCTTATTAATCTTGACCTAACCCTAGACCATATTAAGGGCCTCAGAATAAGCTTTCCAACAAGGTATCCTATGCCTTAATTGGGCTTAAGATGAGTAAGTTAGGATCATTTAAGTGAAGGAACATCATGGACTGCGTACTGATCCGCGCCAGAGAACTCGGGACCCAATTTAGCCTTGATTTTGGCCTAATTTGACAATTCTTGCGAAAGCTGAAATTGTACGTCTCTTCCTTATCTTTCTAGGGAAAGCAAGATCACCAAAATCCGATATATGTAGCTCAAGTTATGCTCTGTGCAAATCAACAAGGTCAGGGTTAGTGAAAAATCCGAAAATTAACAATGTTTAGAAATTAAGCCCAATAATGTAAAAGCAAAAACAATGATTATAAAAGTTGTCTAATTTTCGTCTCTCTCTAGATTGTGCAGCTATAAATTGCTATTTATGCTTATTATTCCTGACCTAACCCTAGACAAAATTAAGGGCCTCAAAATAAACTTTCCAACAGGGTATCATATGCCTTAATTGGGCATGAGATTAATAAGTTAGGCCCATTTAAGTGAAGGAACATCGTGGACTGCGCACTAATTTGCACCAGAGAACTCGGGACCCAATATAGCCTTGATTTTGGCCTAATCTGACAATTCTTGTGAAACTTGAAATTGTAGGTCTCTTCCTTATCTTTCCAGGGACATCAAGATCACCAAAATCCGATATCTGTAGCTCTAGTTATTTTCTGCGCAAGGGAACATGGTCAGGATGAGTGAAAAATCCGAAAATTAACAATGATTAGCAATTAAGCCCAATAATGTAAAAGCGAAAACAATGATTGTAAAAGTGTTGTCTAATTTCCGTCTCTCTCTTGCTTGTGCGGCTGTAAACTGCTATTAATGCTTATTAATCCTGACCTAACCCTAGACCAAATTAAGGGCCTCAGAATAAGATTTCCAACAAGGTATCATATGCCTTAATTGGGCTTAAGATGAGTAAGTTAGGTTCATTTATGTGAAGGAACATCATTGACTGTGCACTGATCCGCACCAGAGAACTCGGGACCCAATTTAGCCTTGATTTTGGTCTAATTTGACAATTCTTTTGAAACCTGAAATTGTAGGTCTCTTCCTTATCTTTCTAGGGACAACAAGATCACCAAAATCAGATATCTGTAGCTCTAGTTATGCTCTGCGCAAGGCAACAAGGTCAGGATGAGTAAAAAATCCGAAAATTAACAATGTTTAGCAATTAAGCCCAATAATATAAAAAGCAAAAACAATGATTGTAAAAATTGTCTAATTTCCATTTCTCTCTGGCTTGTGCGGCTGTAAACTGCTATTTATGCTTATTAATAATGACCTAACCCTCGACCCAATTAAGGGCCTCTGAATAAGCTTTCCAACAAGGTATCATATGCCTTAATTGGGCTTAAGATGAGTAAGTTAGGCCCATTTAAGTGAAGGAACATCATGGACTGCGCACTGATCCACGCCAGATAACTCGGGACCCAATATAGCCTGATTTTTGCCTAATCTAACAATTCTTGTGAAACATGAAATTGTAGGTCTCTTCCTCCTCTTTATAGGGACAACAAGATCACCAAAATCCAATATCTGTAGCTCAAGTTATGCTCTACGCAAGGCAACAAGGTCAGGATGAGTGAAAAATCCGAAAATTTACAATGTTTAGCAATTAAACCCAATAATGTAAAATCAAAAACAATGATTGTAAAAGTTGTCTAATTTTCATCTCTCTCTGGCTTGTGCGGCTGTAAACTGCATTTTATGCTTATTAATCCTGACATAACCCTAGACCATATTAATTGCCTCAGAATAACTTTACAACAAGGTATCATATGCCTTAATTGGGCTAAAGATGAGTAAGTTAGGACAATTTAATTGAAGGAACATCATGGACTGCGCACTGATCCGCGCCAGAGAACTCGGGACCCAATTTAGCCTTGATTTTGGCCTAATCTGACAATTCTTGTGAAACCTGAAATTGTACGTCTCTTCCTTATCTTTCTAGGGACAACAAGATCACCAAAATCTGATATTTGTAGCTCAAGTTATGCTCTGCGCAAGGCAACAAGGTCAGGATGAGTGAAAAATCCGAAAATTAACAATGTTTAGCAATTAAGACCAATAACGTAAAAGCAAAAACAATGATTGTAAAAGTTGCTAATTTTCGTCTCTCTCTTGCTTGTGCGTCTGTAAACTGCTATTTATGCTTATTAATCTTGACCTAACCCTAGACCATATTAAGGGCCTCAGAATAAGCTTTCCAACAAGGTATCCTATGCCTTAATTGGGCTTAAGATGAGTAAGTTAGGACCATTTAAGTGAAGGAACATCATGGACTGCGCACTGATCCGCGCCAGAGAACTCGGGACCCAATTTAGCCTTGATTTTGGCCTAATTTGACAATTCTTGCGAAAGCTGAAATTGTATGTCTCTTCCTTATCTTTCTAGGGAAAGCAAGATCACCAAAATCCGATATATGTAGCTCTAGTTATGCTCTGTGCAAGGCAACAAGGTCAGGGTTAGTGAAAAATCCGAAAATTAACAATGTTTAGAAATTAAGCCCAATAATGTAAAAGCAAAAACAATGATTGTAAAAGTTGTCTAATTTCCGTCTCTCTCTAGATTGTGCGGCTATAAATTGTTATTTATGCTTATTATTCCTGACCTAACCCTAGACAAAATTAAGGGCCTCAAAATAAACTTTCCAGTAGGGTATCATATGCCTTAATTGGGCATAAGATTAATAAGTTAGGCCCATTTAAGTGAAGGAACATCGTGGACTGCGCACTAATTTGCACCAGAGAACTCGGGACCCAATATAGCCTTGATTTTGGCCTATTCTTACAATTCTTGTGAAACTTGAAATTGTAGGTCTCTTCCTTATCTTTCCAGGGACATCAAGATCACCAAAATCCGATATCTGTAGCTCTAGTTATTTTCTGCGCAAGGGAACATGGTCAGGATGAGTGAAAAATCCGAAAATTAACAATGATTAGCAATTAAGCCCAATAATGTAAAAGCGAAAACAATGATTGTAAAAGTGTTGTCTAATTTCCGTCTCTCTCTTGCTTGTGCGGCTGTAAACTGCTATTAATGCTTATTAATCCTGACCTAACCCTAGACCAAATTAAGGGCCTCAGAATAAGATTTCCAACAAGGTATCATATGCCTTAATTGGGCTTAAGATGAGTAAGTTAGGCCCATTTATGTGAAGGAACATCATTGACTGTGCACTGATCCGCGCAAGAGAACTCGGGACCCAATTTAGCCTTGATTTTGGTCTATTTTGACAATTCTTTTGAAACCTGAAATTGTAGGTCTCTTCCTTATCTTTCTAGGGACAACAAGATCACCAAAATCAGATATCTGTAGCTCTAGTTATGCTCTGCGCAAGGCAACAAGGTCAGGATGAGTGAAAAATCCGAAAATTAACAATGTTTAGCAATTAAGCCCAATAATATAAAAAGCAAAAACAATGATTGTAAAAATTGTCTAATTTCCATTTCTCTCTGGCTTGTGCGGCTGTAAACTGCTATTTATGCTTATTAATAATGACCTAACCCTAGACCCAATTAAGGGCCTCTGAATAAGCTTTCCAACAAGGTATCATATGCCTTAATTGGGCTTAAGATGAGTAAGTTAGGCCCATTTAAGTGAAGGAACATCATGGACTGCGCACTGATCCACGCCAGATAACTCGGGACACAATATAGCCTGATTTTTGCCTAATCTAACAATTCTTGTGAAACCTGAAATTGTAGGTCTCTTCCTCATCTTTATAGGGACAACAAGATCACCAAAATCCGATATCTGTAGCTCAAGTTATGCTCTACGCAAGGCAACAAGGTCAGGATGAGTGAAAAATCCGAAAATTTAGAATGTTTAGAAATTAAGCCCAATAATGTAAAATTAAAAACAATTATTGTAAAAGTTGTCTAATTTTCATCTCTCTCTGGCTTGTGCGGCTGTAAACTGCTATTTATGCTTATTAATCCTGACATAACCCTAGACCATATTAATTGCCTCAGAATAACTTTACAACAAGGTATCATATGCCTTAATTGGGCTAAAGATGAGTTAGGACAATTTAATTGAAGGAACATCATGGACTGCGCACTGATCCGCGCCAGAGAACTCGGGACCCAATTTAGCCTTGATTTTGGCCTAATCTGACAATTCTTGTGAAACCTGAAATTGTACGTCTCTTCCTTATCTTTCTAGGGACAACAAGATCACCAAAATCTGATATTTGTAGCTCAAGTTATGCTCTACGCAAGGCAACAAGGTCAGGATGAGTGAAAAATCCGAAAATTAACAATGTTTAGCAATTTAGCCCAATTAAGCCCAATAATGTAAAAGCAAAAACAATGATTGTAAAAGTTGTCTAATTTCCGTCTCTCTGGCTTGTGTGGCTGTAAACTGCTATTTATGCTTATTAATCCTGACCTAACCCTAGACCAAATTAAGGGCCTCTGAATAAGCTTTCCAACAAGGTATCATATGCCTTAATTGGGCTTAGGATGAGTAAGTTAGGCCCATTTAAGTGAAGGAACATCATGGATTGTGCACTAATCCGCGCCAGAGAACTTGGTGTAAGACTTAGCCCTCATTCATTTTTTGATGTATGACAAACAAAGTGTATTTTGCATAAGATTTTTGATTTTGACTATATACATATTATGTGTTAAGTTGCATGCAAGATCACTCGTGAAAATGATAAATCAAGGATTAAAGGATGGAAGACCAAGGACACACAGAGGGATCAAAGGAACACTTTACAATAACCTTACACATTCTGAAAGTGAAAATACGAAAGATTCAAAAGCTTCCAAAAGTGCTTCATCTTTGAGAGAAATGTGTGATATTTCTTAGAACTTCAATTTGTATAATCAGACTTTTAGAGTCTTTCTTCTACTCAATTCTTTCTGTGGATTAGTGTGATTAAGAGAGGGTATCTCTTAGGATTGAACAAGGATAGAAGGGATCCTTGGGTATAGAAAAGCAAGTGTGCTTTTTGGTGTGTTCTTGAGCAAGGAGGTTATCCTTGTGAATGCTGTAATTGGATATTGTAATTTCTAGTTATAGTGGAGAAAATCACAGAGGTGTGGGACTGGATGTAGGCTTACCAGAGGAGGTAGCTGAACCAGGATAAATCGGTTTGCGTGTTCTTCTCATCTCTAAACTCCATATATATATATTATATGCACTTGTGTGTTGTGAATGAGTTTTAAGAATGCTTGTTGACTTGTATCTTTGATCTGCAAGCTGTGTTAAACTTGTTGTTACTTCTTATAATTATTCTTAACATCATTACTTGTTACATAACCTAATTCTTGGGAATTAAAATTGAGTGAAAACCAATTTTCTTTAAGAAAAATCTGTTTTACTTTAAATTGTTGAAAAAGTTTTCAATATCTCAATTCACCCCCCCTCCTGAGATTGTAGCCATTACCAACAAGTGGCATCAGGGATAAAACTCTAGTTACAAAGCTTAATAGCTTCAAGAGGTGGCTACAAATGATATCCTGGGTGACGGGGCTTTACTCACTAGACCCCCTGCCTTTAATGGCTCCCAATACATGTATTGGAAAGAGAGAATGCTTATCTTTCTTGAGGCTGCAGGTTTAGATGTATTAGATGCTGTTGAAAATGGTCCCTATGTTTCATTTATTCTTGATGCTAAGGGAAATAAACAAACTAAACCAAAAAATTATTGGAATGATGATGATAAAAGACGAGTTGGTTATAATGTTAAGGCAAAAAATATTATAACATCTGCTTTGAATTATGATGAGTTTTTCAGGGTCTCCAATTGAAAAACGGCAAAGCAAATGTGGGATACTCTTCAACTCACTCATGAAGGAACCAACGATGTGAAAAGAGCAAGAATGAATGCACCAGTCCATGAATATGAACTCTTTCACATGAAGAATGGTGAGGAGATAGATGAATTGCAAAAGACGTTTACACACATTGTGAACCAGCTAGAAGGACTCGGACATACAATCACAGATGAGAAAAAGATTAACAAGATAATGAGATGTTTGAGTCGTGAATGGCAGCCAAAAATTACTGCAATTACTGAAGCAAAGGATCTAGACACCATGTAGATTGCTACTTTATTTGGCAAGTTGAAAGAACACGAATTGAAACTCAAAAGATTGAAAAGTCATGAAGATAAGGAGAAAAGGAAGAAAGGACTCTCACTCAAGGCTCATATCTCCAAAGAATCAATAGAAAGTGATGAAGATGAACACCTTGATTAAAGTGAAGAATCCGAAGAAGAAGACATGGGATTTCTTGTGAGGAAATTTAGAAGATTCATCAAAAAGAATAGAAACAAGAAGCAATTCAGTTTTCCTACCAAAAAGAACACGAACAAAGGTGAAAGCTCTTCCTCAACAATCAAATGCTTTGAATGTGGAAAGCTTGGACACTACAAAATTGAATGTCCAAAGCTACAAAAGAAAGAAAAGTATGAGAAGAATGACAACAAAGAAAAGAAAGGAAGAAAGCCAAGAAGAGCATACATAGCTTGGGAAGAAAATGATATGGATTCCACTAGTAGTGAACCTGAAAATGAAGAAGCCAACCTATGTCTCATGGCAAATCAATAAAGTGATAGTGAAACCGAGGTAAATGATTCTTCTCCTACCTATGATGAGTTACAAGAAGCTTTTGATGAATTGCATGAAGAATGTGTTAAAATTGGTAAACTTATATCTTCTAGGAAGATCATCGTAAAACAATGTAGTGACTATGCATCTTTACAAATAAAGCTTAAAGAACTAGAAGCTAAAAATTCACAATTACTTGCATCTAGTTCAATTTGCACCAAATGCACTACACTAGAAAAGGAAGTTGAAAAACTGAATACAACTCTATCTAAGTTTACTTTGGGTAGAGATAACTTGAATGCCATTTTAGGACAGCAAACGGGTGTGTATGACAAAGCTGGAATTGGATATAAGCCAATGGTACATGCAAAATCTTTTAAGAAGCTTTTTGTTGCACCTGTTTTCTCAACTAGTCATTTTGTTAAATGCTATTATTGTCTAACAAAAGGTCATACAGCTGCTACTTGTAGACTTAGAAAGAACATACATGTTGGCATTAAACAAATTTGGGTTCCAAAAGGAACTTATGTTGCTACTAACACCAAAGGACCCAACCAGATTTGGGTACCTAAAGAAAAAGTATAAAAAAAAATATGTTTTATAGGTGTGTTTAAAGGCCAAAAGCTGAAGTTGGTTTTTAGATAGTGGCTGCTCCAAACACATGACCGGAGACATCACAAAATTTACATCTTTCACTCCCAAAGAAGGTGGAAACGTCACCTATGGAGAAAAACAACAAAGGAAGAATTCTTGGTGTTAGAACAATAGGAAAAAGTCCAGAAATCAAGATTGAGGATGTTCTCTATGTGGAAGGGCTCAAACACAATCTACTAAGTATAAGCCAATTATGTGATAAAGGCTACAAGGTAAACTTTAACTCAAATTTGTGTATGATCGAATCTATTCATGATAATAACATAAAATTGATTGGAAATAGAATCAATAACATCTATATGCTAGACTTAGACAATTTAACTTCCAATGATGCATGTTGCTTAATTTCCAAAGAAGATGAAAATTGGCTTTGGCATAGGAGAATAGCTCACATTCATATGGATCACTTGAATAAATTGATTTCCAAAGAACTTGTAATTGGTTTACCAAATAAGAAGATTGTTAAAGAGGGCTTATGTGATGCATGCCAAAAGGGTAAACAAGTGAAAACCTCATTTAAGGCTAAAAACACTGTTTCAACTAGTAGACCCTTACAATTGCTGCACATGGACCTTTTTGGACCTTCTAGGACAAAAAGCTTTGGTGGAAATCTTTATTCTCTTGTAATTGTTGATGACTTCTCTAGATTTACTTGGACCTATTTTTTAGCACAAAAGAATGAAGCTTTTAAAGCTTTTAAGAAAATGGCTAAGGTTTTTCAAAATGAGAAAGACGTGAAAATTGTTTCAATTAGGAGTGACCATGGAGGAGAATTCCAAAATGAGGAGTTTGATAACTTTTGTGATGAACATGGTATAAAACACAAATTTTTTGCACCTAGAACTCCACAACAAAATGGAGTAGTTGAGAGGAAAAATAGGTTACTTGAAGAAATTGCTAGAACCATGTTATGTGACTCTAATTTACCAAAGTATTTTTGGGCTGATGCCGTGAGTACCGCATGTTATATTTT
The DNA here is from genome assembly GCA_030762895.1 of Sophora flavescens. Lineage (NCBI taxonomy): Eukaryota > Viridiplantae > Streptophyta > Magnoliopsida > Fabales > Fabaceae > Sophora > Sophora flavescens. The sequence goes on along the minus strand of CM061066.1, from coordinate 193,361,807 downwards.
AAATAGAGTTCTAATAAGGCCAATTTTGAAGAAAACTCCATATGAACTTTACAAGGGAAGAAAACCTAACATTTCACATTTTCATGTCTTTGGTTGTAAGTGTTTTGTGCTAAATAATGGCAAGGATAATCTTGGGAAATTTGATCCCAAAGCTGATGAGCGTATTTTCCTAGGTTATTCATTAACTAGCAAAGCATATAGAGTGTTTAATAAGAGTACTTTATCAATGGAAGAATCTGTTCACATAATATTTGATGAGTCTAACCCCAAAAGGTTGGGAAAGAACATTTTTGATGATGCAGAAACTCTTGAAGATGAAGTGAAATCTGATGAAGGAAAAGAGAGCAATAAAGAACCTCAAGCAGAAATTCAACAAGAAAATCTTCCTAGGGAGTGGCAAGTTTCAAAGAATCATCCCCTAGACAATATCATTGGTGAGATCACCAAAGGAGTAACCACTAGAAACTCTTTAAGGAATATTTGCAATTCCATGGCGTTTGTATCTCAAGTAGAACCAAAATGTGTTGATGATGCTATTAATGATGAACATTGGATGATTGCAATGCAAGAGGAGTTAAATCAATTTAAAAGGAATAAAGTTTGGGATTTAGTTCCAACACCCAAAAGTAACCAAATAATCAGAACTAAATGGGTGTTTAGAAACGAAATGGATGAGAATGGAATAATAGTAAGAAACAAGGCTAGACTAGTTGCTAAGGGATATAATCAAGAAGAAGGAATTGATTATGATGAAACATATGCTCCCGTAGCTAGATTAGAAGCCAAAAGAATGCTATTGGCCTATGCATGTATAATGAACTTTGAACTGTACCAAATGGATGTGAAAAGTGCCTTTTTAAATGGAATAATACAAGAGGGAGTGTATGTAAGCCAACCCTCAGGTTTGTTTGAGAGATTTGGTTTGTAATAAATACAACTTCTCACAGACAGATCTTTCACTAACACTGAGAGAGTGATTTAAATGTAAAGCTTTGGAAAGTTTGCGTAGTAACTTCAAATGATTGAAGAATACAGAATGAAAGAATGAAGAAATTAATGTGCAGAGTAATGGCTTTTTAATGCAATGTGTGTATTATCTTCTTCTTCATCTTCAATGACTTCTATATTTATAGTCTTCAAGCATTTAGGATCCGTTAGAGACATTCCCTCAGATGTTGGCTTCAAGCAGAACTTCATTAAATGCAATAGAGTCGTTCTGGGCAGCCATTAATGCAATAGAGTCGTTGGTTGGACTCTAACATGAAGGATCATGGCTTTTTGCATCGTGATACAGCCATATCAGAGTTGTGCAGAGAGCTTTTTGTATTTTGCTGAGTACACTTCCCTTTTCGTGTAAGGACCAAATGTACTAGGGAATAAAGCATGTTGGAATCATTCTTCAACTGGTCTTTGGTTCTGATTATCCAAGGTTGCTTGAGAGAGTAACTTCTGACTTTTCTTGATAATCGTGAAACTGAGTAGGAGAGAAGGCTTCAAGTCTCTTTCTGATTCTTGAAATACGATTCTAATAATCCTTATAGAATTCGCGTCTATAAGATAAGTGCTTCCATCTTGAAAACAAATGCGTCTATCTAGCCATTTGAGTTTTCATTCAGGCTAGTAGACGAGCTCCATATTAAGGACTCAGCAAGTCCAAAGACTAGTGTGGACGAGCGCTTCCGTCACCTTTAGTGAACCAGCACTTCTGTTACTTTAGTGTACGAGAGTCTCTGTTACTTTAGTGGACGAGAGCCTCTGTTACTTTAGTGGACGAGAGCCTTTATTGCTTTAGTGGACGAGAGCCTCTGTTACTTCAGTGGACAAAAGCCTCTGTTACTTTAGTAGACGAGATCCATATGCCACGTCATTGGACGAGCCATTCTGATTCCTTAATGGACGAGCTCCATCTGCCACGTCATTGGACGAGACATTCTGATACTTTAATGGACGAGTTCCATCTGCCACGTCATTTGACGAGTGTGGACGCACTGTCGCGCACGCGCCAAAAAGCGAGCGGTTGGTAAAAATGTAGTTTAGGGAGCGACAACTCGAGTATCGTCTCACATGGACTCTTGGGTTGTTGTTAACAGAAAAAGTTGGATTTTGGGAGGTTTGGATATTTGAAATTAAATTAAGAAAACAAACAGAAAAACTATGCAAACTAAACAATTATCAAATAAGCTAAAACGATCAACCTACTGTTCTCGGTTTCCCACTATCATCGGTTCATGTAATTCGAGGCCCTAAGCAAATTCTAAACCCTTTTCGATTGTAGCATCAATTAACAAGCGAAACCAATGCTACGAGACATATGTTCCTATTCCCGAATTAAGCAAACGGGGTGAAGCACTCATGAACTAAGCGAACATGAACGAACACACGCGAATTAAGCAAACACGATTAAGTATAGGAACACACAATCATCGAAATAAATCAACACCTATTCTATACGATTCTGAATTAAGCAAACAGAACATATAAAACAAGTATTGAAAGAGAATAGCTAAAGTTCAGGAATTACAAAACCTCAAGCGGCAGTACGAACTGATTACAATAGATTGATCAAAGGAGACTAGCTCTCCATTACAAACATAAACCAAAACCTAATTCTAATTTGTAGCCGCCTATGAAAAGAAGAAAAGAAGAGAAGAAGTTGATCAGTTCTGCACCAAAACAGATATAAATACAGATTCTGGGTTGCGGTCTCTCGCGAGGCGAGACATGTTTCGCGAGGCTAATCTTATGAACAGTCGCTCTCTCGCGAGACGAAACATGATTCGCGAGGCGAGCCAGAGAGGGTGACTGTTGCTGCTCGTGCTGGTCTTCAGAATCGCGAGGGGAGTATCCTCTCGCGAGGCGAATCCTCCAGAATTGCATTTTTCCATTGTTTTCTTCATTCCCTTGGCTCTAAGTTCTTTATTCTAACCTGAAACAATAGGAAATAGCAGTGAATGCTTTATTTGACTCAAAACTAACTAAATTAGCCTAAAAATACTTTACAGACTCAAAATGTTGCTTGAGGACAATTTAATCTAATTTGGGCGAAAACGAAATATAATTAGCACAAAACCATGGTCATACTAGTCATAAAACTAGATGAGCCAGCGGCTGATCAAAATACCCCAAACTTAAACTTTGCTTGTCCCCAAGCAAACTAAAACTTAAAAACTTAAAAAGACTCAAGACTTGGCAAGCTTAAAAGATTCAATCAACTTTGCACAAATTTCAAGCAATTCATCAAAATAATTTTTCCTTCAATGTTCCCCCCCTTTCAAACAAAGCAATCCCCACATTCATTTAATCTAAACAATTGAGAATTCTTCCATTCATGCAATCATTAATCTAAGCAAGGGATCCAAGTTGCACACAAAAGGGAGATCACCAAATTCAAACAATCGCCTTCCTCACAAGGGAATTTAGTGTTTCACTCAATCGCTCAGTTTGTCTAGGTTATCAACAATTCACTTAATTTCACTTTTAAGAGCACTTCCCATGAATTTGATTTTCATCTCAAAATGATTCCCACGAAAACATGCATGCAACATCAAAAGGTCTTTTAAGGTTGTAATGGGGCCTGGCTAAGGGTAGGATATACAAAGGTACCGGGCTTAAGTCCCTAGGAACTAAGAGAGCATGAAACTTTTTACACTTTGAATTTCCTCTCAAATTCCTTTTTCCATTTTTCTTTATGCTTTGGGTGACTACAGCCTTTTTATTTAGATATCTTTTTAACATTTTTGCACTTTTTATTTTTTTTATTTTTTTTTCTATTTTTTGTAATTTTTCTTTCTTTGTTTTTTTTCCTTTGGCTCCAACCTTTTTATTATTTTTTTTTTCTTTTTCTCAATCCAGAATGACATGTCACACCCTTGTAGCCACCCCAAACTTAGTTTCTTGGAACCCTTCTCTTGCTAGGCTTCCATTCTCTCCTAATCCTAAGATCGGGTTAACATGGTTTTTCCAGATTTTTAGGCTCATAACATAAGGTTATCAAGAACAACAGGCTAATCAGGCTCAACGGGGCTAACTAGGGAACATGCATCAGGGACTGGTTCAATTTAGGCCAAGTGGTTATTTACAAAGAAAATGCCTAAATCATTTGAAGCAAACACATAAACATGCAAACCATAAAGAGATTCAAGCAAATTCGGGAAAGTGCAACTTGAAAGTGATTCACACAGTTAAAAACATGCTGGAGGCTCAAATCCTCACCTGGACATTTTTGCAAATTGTTTGACCGAGATTCTATCCCTAGTGTGTGCATCCCATCACCCCAAACTTATCATAAATCATGCCATCACAACAAAATATCTCAAAGTTCAGTTTTCAAATTTTTTTTTCATGGGGATCAATTTTCAATTTCAAAACCTAGGGGGAAATCATCAAAATATATCACATATCATGCAATCCATCTATGCCAAATCCAATTAAAATCCAATCAGGCTTGCCGACACAAGACTCAACACACATACTCCTGATCTTCTCAGATTATTCAGGAGCTAAAAGAAAACAAAACAAAAATCAAAGCAAAGCAGAAACTAACAAGAAAATGAAAGCAAACTAAAGAGAAAGGGTTTAAGAAAACTCATTGGGGGGGGGGGGGGGGGTTCCACCAGGATCCCACTGTCTGTGATACAGCGGCCACGGAATGCCCAAATTAGAGTATGATCCTCCCGGATCCCATGGCCTACAGCATAAGTATGAGAGCGGGCGCCTGATAATCATGGTAACTCCGCCAAGTGCGGTGGACTTCTCACTCCCTCTCAGGTCACAGTTGACCTCCTTCTCAACCTTGTCAATAAAGTCCTCCCAATAGAAATGGGGTTCAACCTCTTGGACTGGCCATGGTGCAAAATCCAGAGGCTTGAACTCCATCACCGGTTGTTCCACAGTGGGAGGTGGCAAACAGGTAGAGAGTGTTACTGGTGCTGCTTCAACTTCTGCACGATCTTCATTCACTGTGCTAACAAATCCATCACCTGTTAAACCTGCAGAAATCTTAGCACACACCACAAAAAGGTTAGAGTTAATAGAGTCAGTAGATATAGTACAATAAACTGAATCACTAAAGGCCTGAATGTCTGGACTTTCAACACACGGTTCATCCACCCCATCACTTTCAACACATGCATCTAATTCTAAAGGTTCTTCATTATCCTCAAGCATGGTGAAGCAGATGTCCTCCTGATCCTCATTTTCTGTGTTTCCTGGCCGAACAGGGCCCTCAACCTCATATGTCTCCTGTTCCATATGGATGTTTTGCTCTTCATACCTTTCAAAACATGCTACACATGAAGCAAATTCATTACAATCAGCACATGCAGTATAATAGATAGAATCAGGGGGAGAGTGAATATCTGGAGATTCAACACACGGTTCATCAACAGAAGTATTATCAAAATCATCCTCAGAGGAAGCATTGTCAAGAACAACTGTTTGTGAATCTGTATGTTCTTCAAGGGGATGTGGAGTTTGCAGTGTAGTCCTGCTGACTTGCTGAAAAGTATTAATGCTAGCGTTTGTTTCTTTCTTTGGCCCGTACTGTGAGGGCTGGGGAATGCTCGAACAGGCGTGCAATTTCTTTGCTGCAACTGGAGATTTTGTTCAGTCATTTGCTTGAACATGTCCTCTAGTGAAGGTCCAGAAGGTGCAGAGGTGGTCACTTGGGGAGGATTCTATGGTGGTGCTAGTGGTAACATCAGTTGTGAGTCCCTATACCAAGGGTTTGGATGGTTTCCCCAGCTGGGGTGGTACTCATCAGTGGAAGGGTCAAGAATGTTGTGCCTGTTCTGATTGTTGCCTTGGTTGTAAATATTGGCTGTGTATGCTTGAGGTGACTCATTTACTTGTCCAATACCCATTATCTCTCGCCTGATTGATGCAGCTCTGAAGGCAGGAAAGTATCTCAATAGGAAGACTTTCTTCAAATCAAACCAGCTGAAGATGGAATTCGGCTCAAGATTATACAACCACTCCTTTGCAGCGCCTTCAAGTGAGAGATGGAAAGCTCCCATCTTGATGTGGTCTTCTGTTATTCCTTCAGGACTCAGCATTGTAGAACAAACAATCCGGAATTCCTTCAGATGCTCCTGCGGATTCTCACCTGCAAGACCACTAAACCTTGGCAACCAGTGCATTAAACCAGCAAAGTCAGGATAATATATGCATGGTGGTTCCTAATTAACATTAGGCATATAACCTTGCATATACTCATCCATGGGTAGATTACAACCAAACAAAGCAGCCAAGACTAATTCAGTAATACTACCTGTTTTTTTTACTGTTAATAACAACAAGAGTCCCCGGCAATGGCGCCAATTTTTGGGCCTTGTTTTGTCGCACGCGCCAAAAAGCGAGCGGTTTGTAAAAATGTAGTTTAGGGAGCGACAACTCGAGTATCGTCTCACAAGGACTCTTGGGTTGTTGTTAACAGAAAAAGTCAGATTTTGGGAGGTTTGGATATTTGAAATTAAATTAAGAAAACAAACAAAAAAACTATGCAAACTAAACAATTATCAAATAAGCTAAAACGATCAACCTACTGTTCTCGATTTCCCACTATCATCGGTTCATGTAATTCCAGGCCCTAAGAAGATTCTAAACCCTTTTCGATTGTAGCATCAAATAACAAGCGAAACCAATGCTACGAGACATATGTTCCTATTCCCGAATTAAGCAAACGGGGTGAAGCACTCATGAACTATGCGAACATGAACGAACACACGCGAATTAAGCAAGCGCGATTAAGTATAGGAACACACTATCATCGAAATAAATCAACACCTATTCTATACGATTCTGAATTAAGCAAACATAACATATAAAACAAGTATTGAAAGAGAATAGCATAAAGTTCAGGAATTACAAAACCTCAAGCGGCAGTGCGAACCGATTACAATAGATTGATCAAAAGAGACTAGCTCTCCATTACAAACATAAACCTAAACCTAATTCTAATTTGCAGCCACCTATGAAAAGAAGAAAAGAAGAGAAGAAGTTGATCAGTTCTTCCCCAAAACAGATATAAATACAGATTCTGGGTTGCGGTCGCTCGTGAGGCGAAACATGTTTCGCGAGGCGAATCTTATGAACAGTCGCTATCTCGCGAGGCGAAACATGATTCGCAAGGCGAGCCAGAGAGGGTGACTGTTGCTGCTCGTGCTGGTCTTCAGGCTCGTGAGGCGAGTATCCTCTCGCGAGGCGAATCCTCCAGAATTGCATTTTTCCATTGTTTTCTTCATTCCCTTGGCTCTAAGTGCTTTATTCAAACCTAAAACAATAGGAAATAGCAGTGAATGCTTTATTTGACTCAAAACTAACTAAAATAGCCTAAAAATACTTTACAGACTCAAAATGTTGCTTGAGGACAATTTAATCTAATTTGGGCGAAAACGAAATATAATTAGCACAAAACCATGGTCATACTAGTCATAAAACTAGATGAGCCAGCGGCTGATCAGAGTGCTTCTGTTACTTTTTTCTTCTGCGAGGGGTTTAGTGAAAATATCAGCCCATTGATTTTTAGTTTTAACAAACTTAATATCAAAGATGCCTTTCTGAACATAATCCCTAATGAAATGATGTTTGATTTCAATATGCTTAGCCTTAGAATGCTGAATTGGATTTTTAGTTAAGCATATAGAACTGGAATTATCACACCATACAGATATGTTATGTTCATAAATAGAGTAATCCTAAAGTTGATGTTTTACCCATAAGAGTTGAGAGCAGCAACTAGCAGCATAGATGTATTCTGCTTCAGCAGTAGACAGGGCAATGGTTGTCTGCCTCTTGCTTGACCATGAGACTAAACTTGCTCTAATGAAGTAACATCCTCCATTGGTGCTTTTTCTTTATATTCTGTCTCCAGCAAAGTCAGCATCACAATATCCCACTAATCTGTATTCTTTTGATCTTAAATACAGCAAACCAAGATTAATAGTTCCAAGTAAATATCTAAATATTCTTTTAACATCCTTAAGATGAGATTCTCTAGGATCATATTGGAATCTAGAACACATACAGACACTAAATTGAATGTCAGGTCTGCTTGAAGTTAAGTACAGTAGAGAGCCAATCATACCTCTGTAGGCAGTTTGATCTACCTTTTTACCTTCATCATCTTTGCTTAGTTTTGCATTAGGTTGCATAGGGGTTTTCATGAGCTTTGAATTTTCCATTTTGTATTTCTTGAGTATCTCCTTGGTATATTTTTGTTGATGAATGTAAATTCCATCACTTGTGCCTTGATTTGTAATCCAAGGAAGAACTTCAATTCTCCCATCATGCTCATCTCAAATTCAGCTTGCATTAGACTTGAAAATTCCTTGCATAGCTTTTCATTAGTTGCTCCAAAAATAATATCATCAACATATATTTGAACTATAATAAAGTTCTCTTTAGAGAATTTTTTGAAGAGAGTAGTGTCTACTTGTCCTCTAGTAAAACCATTATGCATGACAAAAGAACTGAGTCTATCATACCATGCCCTAGGTGCTTGTTTCAAACGATATAGTGTCTTTTTAAGTTTGAAAACGTGATCTGGTTTATCAGTATCCTCAAAACCAGGGGGTTGTTTAACATACACTTCTTCTTCTTCAATTATACCATTTAGTAAAGCACTTTTTACATCCATTTGAAACAGGGTAATTTAGTGTTGTGCAACATATGACATTAAAATGTGTATGGCTTCTATTCTAGCTACAGGTGCAAATGTTTCAGTATAATCAATACCTTCTTGTTGGTTATAGCCTTGAGCTACTAACCTTGCTTTATTTCTGACAACTTTACCATATTCATCCAATTTATTTCTGAAGACCCATCTTGTTCCAATAACCGACTGGTTTTTAGGCTTCGAGACAAGAGTCCAGACATCATTTCTGGTGAACTGGTTAAGTTCTTCTTGCATAGCAAGAATCCAGCTTTCATCCTTAAGAGCTTCTTCAATGCGTTTAGGCTCCAAATCTGAAATAAAGGCCACATTGCTTGATTCTCTTAATGTGGATTTGGTTCTTACTCCTTCAAAAGGATTTCCAATAATAAGATCCTTAGGATGATGAGTGTTGAACTTCCAATCCCTTTTGAGATCATCATGAAGATCTTGACTTGTCTTCTGACTAAATCATTTCCACTTGTCTTTCAGCCTAGGGCACAGGTTCTGTTTTGGTTAGATCGGGTTGTTGACTTTCTGGCTTGTTTATATCAAGACCTGCAAGATCATCTTCTGATCTGATAGTTCTTTATCAGTCTTTAAACCATCATTGAATTTAACATGAACAGATTCTTCAATAATACAAGTTCTTGAATTGTATACTTTAAAAGCCTTATACTTTTCAGAATATCCTACGAAAATACCTTTATCTACCTTAGAATCAAACTTTCGAAGATTATCTCTGGTATTCAGAATAAAACATTCACATCCAAAAGCATGAAAAAAAGATATGTTGGGGCTTTTTCCTTTCCACAATTCATAAGGAGTCCTTTTTAGAAAAGGCCTAATAAGTATTCTGTTTTGTACATAACAAGCAGTGTTTATAGCTTCTGCCCAGAAGTACTTAGGGAGATTATTTTCATTGAGCATAGATCTAGCCATCTCTTACAGATATTTGTTCTTTCTCTCAACCACTCCATTTTGCTGTGGAGTTCTAGGTGTAGAGAAATTGTGAGAGATTCCATTCTCCTCACAGAACAGTCTAAACTGCTCGTTTTCAAATTCTCCCCCATGATCACTTCTAAGGGTAAAAATACAGAAACCCTGCTCATTTTGTACTCTTTTGCAGAATATTGAGAAAGTCTTAAAAGACTCATCCTTGTATGTTAGGAAGAGTACCCATGTGTATCTAGAATAGTCATCAACTATGACAAATCCATATTATCTTCCAGCCAGGCTGGCAACACTTACTGGTCCAAACAGATCCATGTGTAGCAACTGAAGAGGTCTATAGGTTGATACTTGGTTTTTAGATTTGAAACTTGATTTTATCTGTTTAACTCTCTGACATGCATCACACAAGACATCTTTCTTAAAGCTAATATCAGGCAATCCTCTCACGAGATTATTCCTTTTTAATTCAGAAATTAGTTTCATACTAGCATGTCCTAGTTTCTTATGCCATAACCATCTCTCATCCTCTTTAGACATCAAACAGGTTACACTTTGATCTGAGAGCTCAGATAGTTCAATCTTATAATGATTTTGTTGCCTTTTAGCTGAAAAGAGGGTTTTGCCACAACAGTCTTTAACTATGCATACATCCTTGGTAAAGGAAACATCAAAACCACTATCACATAATTGACTTATGCTAAGCAAATTGTATCTTAATCCTTTAACCATAAGAACATTAAATATAGAGGGAAGATGGGGTTTACCACCAATAGTACCAATTCCTATAACTTTCCCTTTTTGATTCGCTCCGAAGGCAACGTGTCCTCCTTTCTTAAGTTGGTGGTCAAGGAACATAGACCTTTCTCCTGTCATATGATGCGAGCAGCCACTGTCCAGGTACCAGCAGTGGTGTTTTCTTTATCCTGTTAAGGACATCTGCAACAAAAATTATTTGATATTTAGGTACCCATATTTTTCTGGGTCCTTTTCTGTTATTTCTAGGAGTCTGTGAAGACTTCCTTCTCTTCTTACGGATACACTTAAACATAACATGCCCAGTTTTTCTACATAAGTTACAAATATGATGCGAGCAGCCACTTTCCAGGTACCAGCAGTGGTGTTTTCTTTGTCCTGTTAAGGACATCTGCAACAAAAATTATTTGATATTTAGGTACCCATATTTTTCTGGGTCCTTTTCTGTTAGTTCTAGGAGTCTGTGAAGACTTCCTTCTCTTCTTACGGATACACTTAGACATAACATGCCCAGTTTTTCTACATAAGTTACAAATAGGTGTCGATTTGGTTACAGTTGACTTAACAGATATTGTAAAAGCTTTATTTGATACTTTATTATGTGTATGATGGACATATCCAATACCTTCTTTGTTAAGAGAGTGCCTCTGACTACCAAGTAGCTTAGTCAGATTGTCTCTACCATTAACAAATTTGGCAAGATCAGAAGTGAGCTCTTCCACTTTCTGTTGAAGTTTTTCAACATCTTCAGATGGTGATGTTTCACTTGAGATCTTAGCTTCATTAGACTTTTGATCTTGACTCTTTGTTCTATTTGCTGACTTCTCGCACTCTTGAGATTTCTGTTTATGCTCACTGATGAGCTTTACATACTTTTTGTTGAGGGATTTGAAGGCTTTAGATAAGCAGTTGGATTCCTCCATCAACTCCTCATAGGCACCAAGTAATTCCTCATAGTCAGGATGTACCTCATCGTCAGAGTCTGAGTCAGTGTTGGCCATCAAACAGAGATTGGCTTCTTCCTCTATTTCTTCATCAGAAGATGTTGACTCCAGATCCTCCCAAGTAGCCATCATTCCTTTCTTCTTCTTGAAGAATTTCTTAAAAGGGGACTTCTTGAGTTGAGGACTTTCAGCCTTGAAGTGACCGGTCTTCTTGCACTCATAGCAAACAATTGGACTTTTGTCTGTTGAGGTGGATTCTTTGAAGTTCTTGTCCTTGTTGAACCTTCTGAATGGCCTATCCCTCTTGAAATTCTTTTTCTGCAGGAGAAGCTTTATCTTCCTGGTCGGGAGAGACAATTCTTCATCACTCTCAGAATCCTCGAGTTTTTATAGGTCAGCACCATTGGATGACTCATCTGCCTTCAGAGCCTTGGAAACTTTTGCTGACTTTTGATAAGCTTTCAGAGCAATTGACTTGCCCTTCTTTGGTTCAACTTCATCTCCAAGTTCTTGCTCATGAACAGTGAGTGTTCCAAGAAGTTCATCCATAGTCAAGGTAGTGAGATCCTTGGCTTAAGAGATACTGATGACCAAAGGTCTCCACTGTTTAGGTAGACTTCTCATAATCTTTCCAACCTTCTCAGCATTGGTATAGACTTTGCCAATAGATTTTAAACTGTTGATTATAGTTTGAAATCTTCCTATCATTTGAGCAACAGATTCTCCTTCCTCCATGACGAACAGTTAATACTTTCTGACAAGTATGGCAATCTTTGACTCTTTGACTTTGGCTGTTCCTTCATGTGTGACAGCTAAAGTGTCCCATATTTCTTTGGCAGATTCACAAGCACATACCTTCTCAAACTCCTCCGGACTGAGAGCACAAATGATGTTATATCTAGCTTTGTGGTTCAGCTCCCATTTTGTCTTTTCTGCAGTAGTCCACTGAGCTTTTGGTTTATCAGTGTTATCATCATTCTTGGGAATGAATGGACCATCTGTAATGACATCCCAAAGATCAGAGTTTGTAGATAGAATGAACCATTAAAATCTATCTTTCCAATAGATGTAGTTTTCTCCATTGAAGTAAGGAGGTCTGGTTAAGGAAGCTCCTTGATCGATGACTTCCACTTGAACTAGCTCCAGCGGTCATGTCTATTCTTGAGGACCTTTTACCTCTACTCGTAAGATGCCCAACCCGGAGGCGAGCTCGATACCAACTGAAATAGACAAGTATAAACACGAGAAGGGGGTTGAATTGTGTTTATCGAATTTAAGCAAAGTTGAAATCTTTTGTAAATGAAGCTAGATTTGGACGAGTGGAAGAATATAGGATGGACGGGTGACTTTTCCAAACACACCACTTGATAAACGTGAGAAAACTAAAGCAATTGAAGAGTTTAAGGAAAGAGAGATTGACACAGTTATTTATCCTGGTTCACTCTTCAAAGCAAAGATCTACGTCCAGTCCTTGGCAGCACCAAGATTTATCCACTATAAGCGATCGATTCTGAGACTCAAGTATTGTTTGCACACCTAGCCTCTTCAAGCTCAAAGACAAGTATTCTTTGCACACCTAGACTCTTCAGGCTCAAGACAAGTATTCTTTGCACACCTAGCCTCTTCAGGCTCATTCAGGTTTGTTTGAGAGATTTGGTTTGTAATAAATACAACTTCTCACAGACAGATCTTTCACTAACACTTAGAGAGTGGTTTAAATGTAAAGCTTAAGAAAGTCTGCATAGTAACATCAAATGATTGAAGAATACAGAATGAAATAATGAAGAAATTAATGGGCAGAGTAATGGCTTTTTAATGCAATGTGTATTCTCTTCTTCTTCATCTTCAATGACTTCTGTATTTATAGTATTCAAGAATTTAGGATCCGTTAGAGACATTCCCTCAGATGTTGGCTTCAATCAGAACTTCATTAAATGCAATAGAGTCGTTCTGGGTAGTCATTAATGCAATAGAGTCGTTGGTTGTACTCTAACATGAATGATCATGGCTTTATGCATCGTGATACAGCCATATCGAGTTGTCTGAGAGAGCTTTCGTATTTTCTTGAGTACACTTCCCTTTTCGTGTAAGGACCGAGAGGTACTAGGGAATAAAGCATGTTGGAAGCATTCTTCAAGCTGGTCTTTGGTTACGATTATCCAAGGTTGCTTGAGAGAGTAACTTCTGACTTTTCTTGATAATCATGGAACTGAGTAGGAGAGAAGGCTTCAAGTCTCTTTCTGGTTCTTGAAATACGATTCTGATAATCCTTATAGAATTCGCGTCTATAATATAAGTGCTTCCATCTTGAAAATAACCACGTCTATCTAGCCATTTGAGTTTTCATTCGGTCTAGTAGACGAGCTCCATATTAAGGACACAGGAAGTCCAAAGACTAGTGTGGACGGCGCGCTTGTCACCTTTAGTGGACGAGCAGCACATTACATTAGTGGACGAGAGCCTCTGTTACTTTAGTGGACGAGAGCCTCTGTTACTTTAGTGGACGAGAGCCTCTATTACTTTAGTGGAAGAGAGCCTCTGTTACTTTAGTAGACGAGTTCCATCTTCCACGTCATTGGACGAGCCATTATGATACTTTGATGGACGAGCTCCATATGCCACATCATTGGACGAGCATTTCTGTTACTTTTAGTAGACGACCGCCTCTGTCATTTTAGTAGACGCTGGCTTTCATGACTTTAATGGACGCTGGCTTTTACTTTAGTGGACGACCACTTGTGTCACTTTAGTGGATGCAAGTTTCTATCTCTTGCGTTTTGGACGTGCGCTTCAATCACTACAGTGCTGGACGTTTATTTCAATCACTTGTGTGTTGGACGTGAGCTTCTATCACTACAATGTTGGACGTGAGCTTCTATCACTACAGTGTTGGACGTGCATTTCAATCACTTGCGTTGGATGGATGATTCTCTTATTTAATTTGCACACTCGATGGACAGGTTATCAATCAATATGAAGGTTAATTAAATCATTAACCAATGTTTAGTTCTCATCAAAACTTAGGGAAATGCATATCAGACATTTTAGAGACTTAACATTTATGCAAGGAATTTGGTGAACTAATGCAAAGTGAATTTGAAATGTCCATGATAGGAGAGCTTACCTTCTTTCTTGGACTTCAAATTAAACAATGCCAAGATGGAACCTTCATAAGCCAAACAAAGTATTGCAAGGAACTACTAAAGAAGTTTGGAATCGAAAGCGCAAAGGAAATGGCAACACCAATGAGTCCAGCCTGCTACTTGGACAAAGATGAACATGATAAATTGTATAGATGTATCCAAGTATAGAGGTATTATCGGATCCTTACTTTATCTCACTGCAAGTAGGCCAGATATAATGTTTAGTGTGTGTATGTGTGCAAGGTATCAATCTAATCCTAAAGAATCACATCTTACTGTAGTTAAAAGAATCATGAAGTATCTTTTAGGAACAAAAGAAATGGGTCTGTGGTGTCCCAAGGGATCCACTTGCACATTAATAGGATATTCCGACTCTGATTTTTCAAGATGCAAGTTAGATAGGAAGAGCACAAGTGGAACATGCCATTTATTAGGAAATTCCCTAGTGTCTAGGTTTAGTAAAAAAACAAACTAGTGTGGCCTTATCCACAACTGAAGCAAAATATGTTGCAGCTGGGAGTTGTTGTGCTCAAATCCTATGGATGAAACAATAATTAATTGACTATGTTGTTCATCTAGATCATGTACCAATAAAGTGTGATAACACTAGTGCAATTAATCTAGCAAAGAACCCCATTATGCATTCAAGAACCAAGCATATTGAAATTAGGCATCATTTTATCAGGGATCATATTCAAAGTGGTGATGTTGTGATTGAACATATAGATACAACCAAGCAATTAGCTGATATATTCACTTAACCACTAAATAAGGAGAGTTTCTTCTTTATAAGAAGGGAACTTGGCATAATTGATCCTCAAAATAATTGGTATCAGATGTTATTTTTGATAATATAGTCAATATGGCTAGCGAGCCAGCACAAGTTGCTGAAAATTATGAAGGACATGGGCAAGATGCTTTTATATAGTCTCAGTTTAGACTAAGTGTCCTTGGGTGTCTTAATTCTTTTTTTTTAGATTTAAGTGTTTTGGTTGTTTTGATGTATTGCATATGTTCTGTAATGATTCATTATCAATAAATGCAAGACTGTTTTTCAGTTTGATTTCAATATTCTCCACAAGTTTCTTTTTGATAATGACAAAGGGGGAGAAAGATGAACCATACAACCATTAATTCTGTCTTGCATTTGCTGTAAAAAAAAAAAAATTTCTGATACCTAAGTATGAACTGTATTGAAAATACATACTTGAACTAATAATAAATACAAGATGACTTTTTCATGACAATGATATGATAACACTTGATTTTTGAAAGATATCAATGATACAGGGGGAGGATGAAAATGACTCAAGAACCATGCTTACTGAACAGATGCACTCAGATTTTTTAATAACTAAGGTTAAGTATGGTAAGGTTTGTCATAATCAAAAAGGGGGAGTTTGTAAGACTAAGCCCTCATTCATGTTTTGATGTATGACAAACAAAGTGTATTTTGCATAAGATTTTTGATTTTCACTATGTACTTATTATGTGTTAAGTTGCAAGCAAAATCACTCATGAAAAAGATAAATCAAGGATTAAAAGATGGAAGACCAAGGACACAAAGCAATGGACAAGGACTAAATCATCAAGCAATGAAGATATTATACTTTAGATGCTATTGTAAAAATAGCACATTTGATTTCTTAGGTGAAGCACTTAAATTTAAGAAGAAACTAATTTTTACAAAGGATAATATAAGCGCTCGTCCAACATTGAGATAAAAAGCTGACGTCCAATGAAGTGATAAAAAGCTGACGTCCAATGAACTACTAAAAAGTCGACGTCCAATGAAGTGATAAAAAGCTGACGTCCAATGAAGTGATAAAAAGCTGACGTCCAATGAACTACTAAAAAGCTGACGTCCAATGAAGTGATAAAAAGCTGACGTCCAATGAACTACTAAAGTAACAGAAGCTCGTATCTACTAAAGTGATAGAAGCTTGCGTCTACTAAAGTAACAGAAGCTCGCGTCTACTAAAGTGACAGAAGCTCGCGTCTACTAAAGTGACAGAAGATCGCGTCTACTAAAATGACAGAAGCTCGCATCTACTAAAGTAACAAAAGCTCACATCTACTAAAGTAACATAAGCTCGAGTCTACTAAAGTGACAGAAGCTCACATCCAATAAAGTAACAGAAGCACTTGTCTACTGAAGTAACAAGAACTGCTCATCTACTAAAGTGGCATATGGAGCTCGTCTACTAAGGTTACTCTCTTTGGACTTACTAAGTCCTTAATGAGAAGCTCCGTCCACTAAAGTACTAAATGGAGCTCGTCTACTAGCCCATCCGAATGTAAAATCTTAATGGCTAGATGGAAACGATTATTTTCAAGATGGACGAGAATTCTACAAGAACAATCAGAATCTTATTTCAAGAACGAGAATCAAGAAAACAGATTTTGTTAAATCAGATCCAAATCTGTTTTAATTGATCCCAACGACTATAGCTTGTTTTCTATATAAAGAGGGATCAAAGGAACACTTTACAATAACCTTACACATTCTGAAAGTGAAAATACGAAAGATTCAAAAGCTTCCAAAAGTGCTTCATCTTTGAGATAAATGTGTGATATTTCTTAGAACCTCACTTTGTATAATCAGACTTTTAGAGTCTTTCTTCTACTCAATTCTTTCTGTGAATTAGTGTGATTAAGAGAGGGTATCTCTTAGGATTGAACAAGGATAGAAGGGATCCTTGGGTATAGAAAAGCAAGTGTGCTTTTTGGTGTGTTCTTGAGTAAGGAGGTTATCCTTGTGAATGTTGTAATTGGATATTGTGATTTCTGGTTATGGTGGAGAAAACCAAAGAGGTGTGGGACTGGATGTAGGCTAACCAGAGGAGGTAGCCGAACCGGGATAAATCGGTTTGCATGTTCTTCTCATCTCTAAACTCCATATACATATTATATGCACTTGTTTGTTGTGAATGAGTTTTAAGAATACTTGTTAACTTGTATCTCTGATCTGCAATCTGTGTTAAACTTGTTGTTACTTCTTATAATTATTCTTAACATCATTACTTGTTACATAACCAAATTCTTTGGAATTAAAATTGAGTGAAAACAATTTTTCTTTAAGAAAACTCTGTTTTGCTTTAAATTGTTGAAAAAGTTTTCAATATCACAATCCACCGCCCCTCTTGAGATTGTAGCCATTACCAACATTCGGGACCCAATTTAGCCTTGATTTTGGCCTAATTTGACAATTCTTGTGACACCTGAAATTGTAGGTCTGTTCCTTATCTTTCTCGGGACAGCAAGATCACTAAAATCCGATATCTGTAGCTCTAGTTATGCTCTGCACAACGCAACAAGGTCAGGATGAGTGAAAAATCCGAAAATTAACATTGTTTAACAATTAAGCCCAATAATGTAAAAACAAAAACAATGATTGTAAAAGTTGTCTACTTTCCACTTCTCTCTGGCTTGTGCGGCTGTAAAATGCTATTTATGCTTATTAATTATGACCTAACCCTAGACCAAATTAAGGGGCTCTGAATAAGCTTTCCAACAAGCTATCATATGCCTTAATAGGGCTTAAGATGAGTAAGTTAGGCCCATTTAAGTGAAGGAACATCATGGACTTCGCACTGATCCGTGCTAGAGAACTCAGGACAAAATTTAGCCTTGATTTTGGCCAAATTTGACAATTCTTGTGAAACCTGAAATTATAGGTCCCTTCCTTATCTTTCTAGGGACAGCAAGATCACCAAAATCCGATATCTGTAGCTCTAGTTATGCTCTGCCCAAGGTAACAAAGTCAGGATGAGTGAAAAATCCGAAAATTAACAATGTTTAGCAATTAAGCCCAATAATTTAAAAGCAAAAACAATGATTGTAAAAGTTGTCTAATTTCCGTCTCTCTCTGGCTTGTGCGACTGTAAACTTCTATTTATGCTTATTAATCTTCACCTAACCATAGACCAAATTAAGGACCTCTGAATAAGCTTTCCAAGAAGGTATTATATGCCTTAATTGGGCTTAAGTTGAGTAAGTTATGCCCATTTAATTGAAGGAACATCATGGACTGTGCACTGATCCGCACCTGAGAACTCGGGACCCATTTTAGCTTTGATTTTGACCTAATTTGACAATTCTTGTGAAACATGAAATTGTAGGTCTCTTCCTTATCTTTCTAGGGACAGCAAGATCACCAAAATCCGATAGCTGTAGCTCTAGTTATGCTCTGCGCAAGGCAACAATGTCAGGATGAGTGAAAATCCGAAAATTAACAATGTTTAGCAATTAAGCCCAATAATGTAAAAGCAAAAATCTATGATTGTAAAAGTTGTCTAATTTTCGTCTCTCTCTGGCTTGTGCAGCCGTGAACTGCTATTTATGCTTATTAATCCTGACCTAACTCAAGACCAAATTGAGGGACTCTGAATAAGCTTTCCCACAAGGTATCATATACCTTAATTAGGCTAAAGATTAGTAAGTTAGGCCCATTTAAGTGAAGGAACATCATGGACTGCGCACTGATCCGCGCCAGAGAACTCGAGACCCAATTGAGCCATGATTTTTGCCTAATTTGACAATTCTTGTGAAACCTGAAATTGTAGGACTCTTCCTTGTCTTTATAGGGACATCAAGATCACCAAAATTCGATATCTGTAGCTCTAGTTATGCTCTGCGCAAGCCAACAAGGTCAGGATGAGTGAAAAATCCGAAAATTAACAATGTTTAGCAATTAAGCCCAATTAAGCCCAATAATGTAAAAGCAAAAACAATGATTGTAAAAGTTGTCTAATTTCCGTCTCTCTCTGGGTTGTGCGTCTGCAAACTGCTATTTATTCTTATTAATCTTGACCTAACCCTAGACCAAATTAAGGGCCTCTGAATAAGCTTTCCAACAAGGTATCATATGCCTTAATTGGGCTTAAAATGAGTAAGTTAGGCCCATTTAAGTGAAGGAACATCATGAACTTTGCACTGATCCACGCCAGAGAACTTGGGACCCAATTTAGCCTTGATTTTTGCATAATTTAACAATTCTTGTGAACCCTGAAATTGTAGGTCTCTTCCTTATCTTTCAAGGGACAACAAGATCACCAAAATCCGATATCTGTAGCTCTAGTTATGCTCTGCGTAAGGTAACAAGGTAAGGATGAGTAAAAAATCAAAAAATTTACAATGTTTGGCAATTAAGCGCAATTAAGCCCAATAATGTTAAAGCAAAAACAATGATTGTAAAAGTTGTCTAATTTCCGTCTCATTCTGGCTTGTGCGGCTGTAAACTGCTATTTATGCTTATTAATCCTAACCTTACCCTAGACCAAATTAAGGGCCTCTGAATAAGTTTCCAACAAGGTATTATATGCCTTAATTGGGCTTAAGATGAGTAACTTATGCCCATTTAAGTGAAGGAACATCATGGATTGCACACTAATCCACTCCAGAGAACTCAGGACCCAATTTAGCCTTGATTTTGGCCTAATTTGACAATTCTTGTGAAACCTGAAATTTTAGGTCTCTTCCTTATCTTTCTACGGACAGCGAGATCACCAAAATCCGATAACTGTAGCTCTAGCTATGCTCTGCGCAAGGCAACAATGTCAGGATGAGTGAAAAATCCGAAAATTAACAATGTTTAGCAATTAAGCCCAATAATGTAAAAGCAAAAACAATGATTTTAAAAGTTGTCAAATTTCCATCTCTCTGGATTGTACGGCTGTAAACTGCTATTTATGCTTATTAATCATGACCTAACCCTAGACCAAATTAAGGGCCTCCGAATAAGCTTTCCAACAAGGTATTATATGCCTTAATTGGGCTTAAGATGAGTAAGTTATGCCCATTTAAGTGAAGGAACATCATGGAGTGTGCACTGATCCGCGCCAAAGAACTCGGTACCAAATTTAGCCTTGATTTTGGCCTAATTTGACAATTATTGTGAAACCTGAAATTGTAGGTCTCTTCCTTATCATTCTAGGGACAACAAGATCACCAAAATCCGATATCTGTAGCTCTAGTTATGCTCTGCGCAAGGCAACAAGGTCAGGATGAGTAAAAAATCCGAAAATTAACAATGTTTAGCAATTAAGCCCAATAATATAAAAGCAAAAACAATGATTTTAAAAGTTGTCTAATTTCAGTCTCTCTCTGGATTGTGCGGCAGTAAACTTCTATTTATGCTTATTAATCCAAACCTTACACTAGACCAAATTAAGGGCCTCTGAATAAGCTTTACAACAAGGTATTATATGCCTTAATTGGGCTTAAGATGAGTAACTTATGCCCATTTAAGTGAAGGAACATCATGGTCTGCACACTAATCCGCACCAGAGAACTCGGGACCCAATTTAGCCTTGATTTTGACCTAATTTGACAATTCTTGTGAAACCTGAAATTGTAGGTCTCTTCCTTATCTTTCTAGGGACAGCAAGATCACCAAAATCCGATAACTGTAGCTCTAGTTACTGCGCAAGGCAACAAGGTCAGGATGAGTGAAAAATCCGAAAATTAACAATGTTTAGCAATTAAGCCCAATAATGTAAAAGCAAAAACAATGATTTTAAAAGTTGTCTAATTTCCGTCTCTCTCTGGATTGTGTGGCTGTAAACTCCTATTTATGCTTATTAATGCTAACCTCACCCTAAACCAAATTAAGGGGCTCTGAATAAGCATTCCAACAAGGTATTATATGCCTTAATTGGGCTTAAGATGAGTAAGTTATGCTCATTTAAGTGAAGGAACATCATGGACTGTGCACTGATCCGCGCCAGAGAACTCGGGACCCAATTTAGCTTTGATTTTGACATAATTTGAACATTCTTGTGAAACATGAAATTGTAGGTCTCTTCCTTATCTTTCTAGGGACAGCAAGATCATCAAAATCCGATACCTGTAGCTCCAGTTATGCTCTGCGCAAGGCAACAATGTCAGGATGAGTGAAAAATCCAAAAATTAACAATGTTTAGCAATTAAGCGCATTAATGTAAAAGCAAAAACAATGATTGTAAAAGTTGTCTAATTTCCATCTCTCTCTGGCTTGTGCGGCTGTAAACTGCTATTTATGTTTATTAATCCTAACCTAACCCAAAACCAAATTAAGGGCCTCTGAATAAGATTTCCAACAAGGTATCATATTCCTTAATTGGGCTTAAAATGAGTAATGCAAACATGAAAAATGCAAATGCAAAATACCCCTACCCCAAGCTTAAAAATTTACATTGTCCCCAATGTAAACAATCAAGTTGGAGAGAGGAGAAAAATTGGAACGGCTTACCGAGGCGGTAGCGGGTGTTGGCTCTCATTCCAGTCAGAAACTTGTTGGGAAATGCGTCACAGCCGTGAGCCTGATGGGTGCTGATTTTTCTTTTTCTGCCCTTCTTGCTTCTCCTTCCCTTCTTTTCCTGAAATCACTTGGCAAATCTCAATTTATTATTTTTCCTCTTGATCTTCTCAAATTATTCAAGAGGTTAAAAATAAAAACCAAAAAATAACTAAAGAGAAGGGTTAATAAAAGTTGGGTTGCCTCCCAATAAGCGCTTCTTTAACGTCACTAGCTTGACGGGCTTCTTTCAATTAACCGGGGTTGACTGGGCATAGAAGTGCAAGAGCACTTTTCTTCCATGGAACTCCTTTAAAGAGCTGATTTTGCTTATAAGACCAATAATTGTGCTCCCGCTTTGCCCTTTTCACTCCGAGCCTCTTGCCCTTTTTCTTACTCCTTCCCGACGGAGGTTCTGTTTTCACATGAGCAGATCCAACTTCATCATCAACTGATACATCCTTTGTCTTGCAGAGCTTCAGAGTTGCTTTCATATTGAGCTTTTCCTTCTTCTTAGGAGTAGAGGGGTGGTGCTGATGTGCAATGACTTCTTTAGCCACTGTATCCACAATGTCCATGCGGAAACAATCCTCTTCATCGCTAAGGCGATGCATAGATTCAAACACATTGAAAGTGACTTCTTCATCTTGCACTCTGAATCGCAGCTGGCCTTTTTATACGTCTATCAAAGCGCGACCAGTCGCTAGAAAAGGTCTCCCCAGTATGAGCGGAACTTCTGCATCCTCCTCCATGTCTAAAATCACAAAGTCCGCTGGGAAGATAAACTTATCCACCTTTACAAGAACATCTTCCAGAATACCATAAGGACGCTTGATGGATCTATCAGCTAGTTGCAATGCCATCCTTGTTGGTTTCACCTCTCCTCCTCCAAGCTTGTTCAAAATTGAAAGCGGCATCAAATTGATACTCGCTCCCAAGTCACATAAGGCCTTCCTGATAGCAACACTCCCAATAGTTCAAGGGATTTTAAAGCTACCAGGATCTTTCAGCTTCGGAGGTAGTTTCCTTTGAAGTATCACACTGCACTCTTCAGTTAAGGCAACAGTTTCGCCTTCTTTAAACTTTCTTTTCTTCGTGAGCAGTTCCTTCATGAATTTTGCATAATTGGGCATCTGCTCTAGTTCTTCAGCAAAGGGTATGTTGATCTGTAGCCTCTTGAAAATGTCAAGGAACTTGGCAAACTGTTCTTCTTTCTCCTTTTTCTTGCTCAAGTGAGGATAGGGAAACTTCACGTAAGAGGGGATCACTTGAGGCTTGTCTCCATCTTTCAAAAACTGACTTTTAGTCTTCCTCAAAATTGAATTCTCATCTACTAGCTTCTCCCTCTTGTCTTGTTCACTGGCTTTTTCTTCTTCCTCAACTACAACCTTTTTGCCTTTTTCCTCTTTTTCCTCAGCACTCAATTCTGTTTTTCCATCAACTTTCTGATTCTTCACCAAAGGCTCACCGCCCACATTCTCAAGACTTTTACCACTCCTCAAAACAACAGCATTGCAATGCACCTTAGGATTAGTTTGAGTGTTACCTGAAAAATCACTGCTAGATTGCTCCGCTAGGTGCTTTGCAATTTGGCCAACTTGAACCTCCAAATTTTTTATAGAAGCATCAGTATTTTTCTGGTTTGACATGGTCAATTGCATGACCTGATTGAGGGTGTTTTCCAAGATAGATACCCGGTCTTGAGGCGGTTGTGTAGGAGGAGGCTTGCTTACTTGTCCGGCATCTTGCTTCCAACCAAAATTTGGTTGATTCCTCCACCCTTGGTTGTAGTTGTTAGGGAATTGGTTGTTGCCTGGCCTCCCATAGTTCCCCATATAATTGGCTTCCTCATGGGAACTAGGTGGCGCCTCACATCTTCCATTATCATGATCACCTCCACAAAAATCACATCGCATTACCTGTTGGTGTGGCATGGTTGTCCCTTGAACAGTTTGGAGTTGTTGTGGGAGTTGAGCTAGTTGCTAGGTAAGAGACTCCAGTTGTTGTGTCATGAGCTTGTTCTGAGCCAACAGTGCAGTTTGTGAATCTAACTCCAACACTCCCCTTCTTGATGTGGGACCTCGATCATGATGCATCAAGTAGTCATTTGACGCCATAGCTTCTATCAAAACCAATGCTTCCTCTGCTGTTTTTGTATTCATGGAACCTCCAGCTGAGGCATCCAACATGTACCTGGTTGACGGCCTCAATCCATTACAGAATATTTGCATTTGGGTATGATCATCAAACCCATGATTTGGACATCTCCGAAGCAATTCCTTGAACCTTTCCCAGGCGTCATGTAGAGTCTCTCCTTCTTGTTGAGCAAAGCTTATGATGTCACCCCTTGCCTTTACAAATCTTGAGATGGGGAAGAACCTTGCCAGAAATTTTGCCTCTAAGTTGTCCCATGTAGTGAAGCTACCCCTTGGATGTGATTGGAGCCAAGACTTGGCTCTAACTCTTAGAGAGAAAGGAAACAACCTCAGGCGAATTGCATCATCGGAGGCACCATTTATCTTCACTGTATCACACAACTCTAGGAAAGTGGAAACATGACTGTTAGGATCTTCCTTCTCCAACCAAGCAAACTGATTTTTTGAAACCATATTGATGAGATTTGGCTTGATTTCAAAATTGTTGCAGTTCACTGGAGGCCTCACTATGCTAGTGACATGCCGGTTGACATTTGTATTGGCACAGTCACCAAGTGTCCTCCGTGGTGGAGCATCTTCACCATTGCCTGCCATCATGAGTCTTTCTAACAAATTCTGCTGCCTTACTTGCCTCCGATTCTCCCTACCTGTTCTTTCAATTTCTGGATCGTAGAGAAGTTGGTCAGCTGGGATAGTACCTCGCATACAAAAACAGTCTAGCAAGCAAGAGTGTTAGCAGTAAAGGTTAGCACACAACAGCAAACACACCAGAAAAATGACAGCAAAAACAAAACAGAAAAAAATGACAGCAAACAATTTATAACAGAATTTTTTTAATTTTATTTTTATTTTCATTTTTGCTTAAATTAGTAACCGAAATAGATGTGCTAATATTGAAACACAGTCCCCGGCAACGGCGTCAAAAACTTGTTGACGAATCTGGGCAAGTATACCCAGTCGTGCAAGTAATACGGTGGTGAGACCGTTTTATCGTTCCCACGAGGACTGCGACAAGTACTAGCACGTACTAATTCAACTACTATCTAAGCGATTCTTGGATTGAAGAGAGTTCTATACTAATTAACAAGCCCACAAAAGTAAAAATAAAAAGAATAAGAAAAACAAGCTCTTTTTGTAATTTTCTCAAACACTTGGAAGGCAATAAAAGAATGTTTTCAAATATGATAAAAGATGTTGGGATTAGGTTCACTAAACTTCATCCCCGTGCAATGAAATGACTAATAAACAGTTTCTACTTCAAATATGACAATCAATCCACTAAATTACTCAAGTCATGATTCCTCGGATGACAAGAGCCTAAATCCACTAATAGACCCTAATTCCTTAGGTGGCCTAGATTAATGGATTCGCATTAAGATTAGGGATCATGTGATTGCTAATAAATCTAATTCCATTCCTAAATACCAGATTTACTAGGTGATTAATTTCAGTTCCGGTTCTAATACGAATTTTCCAATTGCATATCAAAACACTAATCAAGTCATGGGGGTGCTAGCCACAACAAGCATTAAGCACAGAAATTCAATCACTCAATAAAGAAGTAGAAACAATATTACAAGATTCTAGTCGTATATATGAGAATTCAGAAATAGCTACCCTAACCCCAACAATGGGAGTTTAGTTACACATCATCAAAGTAAAAGAGAAAAGAAAAGATACTAGGATGAAGGAAGGGAAGCACTCCATAGAAGGATGCACCCAGCCACCACAGCAGTAGAAATTGCGTTTCCTAGGGTTTCTTGGCCGCCTCCTTATCTCCCAATCCAATCCCCCTCTGATTCTGCCCTAAAACAGCTTATAACAGGGGTTCTGGGTTTCGCGCACTCGCGGGGCGAGACGTATCTCGCGAGGCGAATATTAAAATTCTTGCTTCTGAGATTGGATCTCTCGCGAGGCGAGAGAGTAACCCGCGAGGCGAGACCGAAATGGTTGCATTCTTTGGCGCAGTTAGCTTTCAGGATCGTGAGGCGAGATGGTGACTCGCGAGGCGAGACAAAAGGCTGACTGTTGCTGTTTCTAGCTGTCTTCAGTCTCGCGAGGCGAGTAACCTCTCGCGGGGCGACCATTCCCAGAATTACATTCTCCACTGTTTATTCATTCCCTGACTCTAAGTTAACCAGATTTTTCAGTGATTCCTGCAAAACAACACCAAGAAACCGCTTCACCCGTTCCAAGGGAAAAACTAACTAAAATCAAATAAAGAATGCGTGATCTATATGAAAAATGCATGTAAAAGTGTACAGAAAACATCATGTAAAATCACACTATCACTGTAAACTTCTATTTATGCTTATCAATCCTAACCTTACACTAGACCAAATTAAGGGCCTCTAAATAAGCTTTCCAACAAGGTATTATATGCCTTAATTGAGCTTAAGATGAGTAAGTTATGCCCATTTAAGTGAAGGAACATCATGGAGTGTGCACTGATCCGCGCCAAAGAACTCGGTAACAAATTTAGCCTTCTTTTGGCCTAATTTGACAATTATTGTTAAACCTAAAATTGTAGGTCTCTTCCTTATCTTTCTAGGGACAGCATGATCACCAATATCCGATATCTGTAGCTCTAGTTATGCTCTGCGCAAGGCAACAAGGTCAGGATGAGTGAAAATTCCGAAAATTGACAATGTTTAGCAATTAAGCCCAATAATGTAAAAGCAAAAACAATGATTTTAAAAGTTGTCTAATTTCCGTCTCTCTCTGGATTGTGCGGCTGTAAACTCCTATTTATGCTTATTAATCCTAACCTTACACAAGACCAAATTAATGGCCTCTGAATAAGCTTTCCAACAAGGTATTATATGCCTTAATTGGGCTTAAGATGAGTAAGTTATGCTCATTTAAGTGAAGGAACATCATGGACGGTGCACTGATCCGCGCCAGAGAACTCAGGACCCAATTTAGCTTTGATTTTGACATAATTTGGCAATTCTTGTGAAACATGAAATTGTAGGTCTCTTCCTTATCTTTCTAGGGACAGCAAGATCACCAAAATCCGATATCTATAGCTCTAGTTATGCTCTGCGCAAGACAACAAGGTCAGGATGAGTGAAAAATCCGAAAACTAACAATGTTTAGCAATTAAGCCCAATAATGTAAAAGAAAAAACAATGATTTTAAAAGTTGTCCACTTTCCGTCTCTCTCTGGCTTGTGCGACTGTAAACTGCTATTAATGTTATTAATCTTGACCTTACACAAGACCAAATTAAGGGCCTCTGAATAAGCTTTCCAACAAGGTATTATATGCCTTAATTGGGCTTAAGATCAGTAAGTTAGGCCCATTTAAGTGAAGGAACATCATGGACGCTGCGCCGCATCCGCACGGAAGAACTCTACCGAGACCCAATTTAGCTTTGATTTTGACATAATTTGACAATTCTTGTGAAACATGAAATTGTAGGTCTCTTCCTTATCTTTCTAGGGACAGCAAGATCAGCAAAATCCGATATCTGTAGCTCTAGTTATGCTCTGCGCAAGGCAACAATGTCAGGATGAGTGAAAAATCCGAAAATTAACAATGTTTAGCAATTAACCCCAATAATGTAAAAGCAAAAAACAATGACTGTAAAAGTTGTCTAATTTCCGTCTCTCTCTGGCTTGTTCGGCCGTTAACTGCTATTTATGCTTATTAATCCCGACCTAACCCTAGACCAAATTAAGGGCCTCTGAATAAGCTTTCCCTCGAGGTATCATATGCCTTAATTGGGCTTAAGATCAGTAAGTTAGGCCCATTTAAGTGAAGGAACATCATGGACTGCGCACTGATCCGCACTAGAGAACTCGAGACCCAATTGAGCCATGACATTTGCCTAATTTGACAATTCTTGTCAAACTTGAAATTGTAGGACTCTTCCTTATCTTTATAGGGACAACAAGATCACCAAAATCCGATATATGTAGCTCTAGTTATGCTCTTCGCAAGCCAACAATGTCAGGATGAGTGAAAACTCCAAAAATTAACAATGTATAGCAATTAAGCCCAATAATGTAAAAGCAAAAACAATGACTGTAAAAGTTGTCTAATTTCCGTCACTCTCTGACTTGTGCGTCTTCAAACTGCTATTTATGCTTATTAATCTTGATCTAACCCTATATCAAATTAAGGGCCTTTGAATAAGCTTTCCACCAAGGTATCATATGCCTTAATTCGGCTTATGACGAGTAAGTTAGGCCCATTTAAGTGAAGGAACATCATGGACAGCACACTGATCCACGCTAGAAAACTCGGTACCCAATTTAGCTTTGATTTTTGCGTAATTTGACAATTCTTATGACACCTGAAATTGTAGGTATCTTCCTTATCTTTCTAGGGAGAACTAGATCACCAAAATCCGATATCTGTAGCCCTAGTTATGCCCTGTGCAAGGCAACAAGGTCAGGATGAGTGAACAATCCAAAAATTAACAATGATTGGCAATTAAGCCCAATAATGTAAAAGCAAAAACAATGATTGTAAAATTTGTCTAATTTCCATCTCTCTCTGGATTGTGCGGCTGTAAATTGCTATTTATTCTTATTAATCCTGACCCAACACTAGACCAAATTAAGGGCCTCTGAATAAGCTTTCCAAAAAGGTATTATATGCCTTAATTGGGCTAAGATGAGTAAGTTATGCCAATTTTAGTGAAGGAACGTCATGGACTGCACACTGATCCGTGCAAGAGAACTCGGGACACAATTTAGCCTTGATTTTGGCCTAATTTGACAATTCTTGTGACACCTGAAATTGTAGGTCTCTTCCTTATCTTTCTAGGGACATCAAGATCACCAAAATCAGATATCTGTAGCTCTAGTCATGCTCTGCGTAAGGTAACAAGGTAAGGATGAGTGAAAAATCCAAAAATTTACAATGTTTGGCAATTAAGCGCAATTAAGCGCAATAATGCTAAAGCAAAAACAATGATTGTAAAAGTTGTCTAATTTTCGTCTCCCTCTGGCTTGTGCGACTGTAAACTGCTATTTATGCTTATTAATCCTAACATTACACTAAACCAAATTAAGGGCCTCTGAATAAGCTTTCCAACAAGGTATTATATGCCTTAATTGGGCTTAAGATGAGTAACTTATGCCCATTTAAGTGAAGGAACATCATGGACTGCACACTAATCCACGATGAGAACTCGGGACCCAATTTAGCCTTGATTTTGGCCTAATTTGACAATTCTTGTGAAACCTGAAATTGTATGTCTCTTCCTTATCTTTCTAGAGACAGCAAGATCACCAAATTCCGATAATTGTAGCTCTAGCTATGCTCTGCGCAAGGCAACAAGGTCATGATGAGTGAAAAATCAGAAAATTAACAATGTTTAGCAATTAAGCCTAATTAAGCCCAATAATGTAAAAGCAAAAACAATGATTTGAAAAGTTGTCTAATTTCCATCTCTATGTATTGTACGGATGTAAACAGCTATTTATGCTTATTAATCCTGACCTAACCCTAGACCAAATTAAGGGCTTCTGAATAAGCTTTCCAGCAAGGTATTATATGCCTTAATTGGGCTTAAGATGAGTAAGTTATGCCCATTTAAGTGAAGGAACATCATGGAGTGGGCCTTTGTTACGCCAAAGAACTCGGTACCAAATTTAGCCTTGATTTTGGCCTAATTTGACAATTATTGTGACACCTGAAATTGTAGGTCTCTTCCTTATCTTTCTAGGGACTGCAAGTGCACCAAAATCCGATATCTGTAGCTCTAGTTATGCTCTGCGCAAGGCAACAAGGTCAGGATGAGTGAAAAATCCGAAAATTAAAAATGTTTAGCAGTTAAGCCCAATAATGTAAAAGCAAAAACAATGATTTTAAAAGTTGTCTAGTTTCCGTCTCTCTCTTGCTTGTGCGGCTGTAAACTGCTATTTATGCTTATTAATCTTCACCTAACCCTAGACCAAATTAAGGGCCTCTGAATAAGCTTTCCAACAAGGTATTAAATGCCTTAATTGGGCTTACGATGAGTAAGTTATGCCCATTTAAGTGAAGGAACATCATGGACTGTGCACTGATCCGTGCCAGAGAACTCGTGACCCAATTTAGCCTAGATTTTGGCATAAAATGACAATTGTTGTACAACCTGAAATTATAGGTCTCTTCCTTATCTTTCTAGGGACAGCAAGATCACCAAAATTCGATATTTGTGGATCAAGTTATGCTCTGTGCAAGGCAACAAGGTCAAGATGAGTGAAAAATCCAAAAATTAACAATGTTTGACAATTAAGCCCAATTAAGCCCAATAATGTAAAAGCAAAAAAGTTATCTAATTTCCGTCTCTATCTGGTTTGTGCGGCAGTAAACTGCTATTTATGCTTATTAATCTTGACCTTACAATAGACCAAATTAAAGGCCTCTGAATAAGCTTTCCAACAACGTATTATATGCCTTAATTGGGCTTAAGATGAGTAACTTATACCCATTTAAGTGAAGGAACATCATGGACTGCACACTAATCCACGCCAGAGAACTCGGGACCCAATTTAGATTTAATTTTTGCCTAATTTGACAATTCTTGTGAAACCTGAAATTGTAGGTCTCTTCCTTATCTTTCTAGGGACAGCAAGATCAACAAAATCCGATATCTTTAGCTCTAGTTATGCTCTGCGCAAGGCAACAAGGTAAGGATGAGTGAAAAATCCGAAAATTAACAATGTTTAGCAATTAACCCCAATAATGTAAAATCAAAAACAATGATTTTAAAAGTTGTCTAATTTTCGTCTCTCTCTGGATTGTGCGGCTGTAAACTCCTATTTATGCTTATTAATCCTAACCTTACACTAGACCAAATTAAGGGCCTCTGAATAAGCATTCCAACAAGGTATTATACGCCTTAATTGGGCTTAAGATGAGTAAGTTATGCTCATTTAAGTGAAGGAACATCATGGACTGTGCACTGATCCGCGCCAGAGAACTCGGGACCAAATTTAGCTTTGATTTTGACATAATTTGACAATTCTTATGAAACATGAAATTGTAGGTCTCTTCCTTATCTTTCTAGGGACAGCAGGATCACCAAAATCCGATATCTGTAGCTCTAGTTATTCTCTACGTAAGGCAACAATGTCAAGATGAGTGAAAAATCCGAAAATTAACAATGTTTAGCAATTAAGCCCAATAATGTAAAAGCAAAAAACAATGATTGTAAAAGTTGTTTAATTTCCGTCTCTCTCTGGCTTGTGCGGCCGTTAACTGCTATTTATGCTTGTTAATCCCGACATAACCCTAGACCAAATTAAGGGCCTCTGAATAAGCTTTCCCACGAGGTATCATATGCCTTAATTGGGCTTAAGATTAGTAAGTTAGGCCAATTTAAGTGAAGGAATATCATGGACTGCGCACTGATCCGCACCAGAGAACTCGAGACCCAATTGAGCCATGATATTTGCCTAATTTGACAATTCTTGTGAAACCTGAAATTGTAGGACTCTTCCTTATCTTTATAGGGACAGCAAGATCACCAAAATACGATATCTATAGCGCAAGTAATGCTCTTCGAAAGCCACCAATGTCAGGATGAGTGAAAAATCCAAAAATTAACAATGTTTAGCAATTAAGCTCAACTAAGCCCAATAATGTAATAGCAAAAACAATGACTGTAAAAGTTGTCTAATTTCCGTCTCTTTCTAGCTTGTGCGTCTGCAAACTGCTATTTATGCTTATTAATCCTGACCTAACCCTAGACCAAATTAAAGGCCTTCGAATAAGCTTTCCAACAAAGTATCATATGCCTTAATTGGGCTTAAGACGAGTAAGTTAGGCCCATTTAAGTGAAGGAACATCATGGACAGCACACTGATCCACGCTAGAGAACTCGGTACCCAATTTATCCTTGATTTTCGCCTAATTTGACAATTCTTGTGACACCTGAAATTGTAGGTCTCTTCCTTATCTTTCTATGGACAGTTTGATCACCAAAATCCGATATTTGTAGTTCTAGTTATGCTCTGCGCAAGGCAATAAGGTCAGGCTGAGTGCAAAAATTGAAAAATCAACAATGTTTACAATTAAGCGCATTAATGTAAAAGCAAAAACAATGATTGTAAAAGTTGTCGAATTTCCATCTCTCTCTGGCTTGTGCGGCTGTAAACTGCTATTTATGCTTATTAATCATGACCTAACACCAGACCAAATTAAGGGCCTCTGAATAAGCTTTCCAACAAGGTATCATATGCCTTAATTAGGCTTAAGATGAGTAAGTTAGGCCCATTTAAGTGAAGGAACATCATGGACTTCGCCCTGATCCGCGCAGAGAACTCGGGACCCAATTTAGCTTTGATTTTTGCATAATTTGACAATTCTTGTGAAACCTGAAATTGTAGGTATCTTCCTTATCTTTCTAGGGAGAACTAGATCACCAAAATCCGATATCTGTAGCTCTAGTTATGCTCTGTGCAAGGCAACAAGGTCAGGATGAGTGAAAAATCCAAAAATTAACAATGTTTGGCAATTAAGCCCAATTAAGCCCAATAATGTAAAAGCAAAAATAATGATTGTAAAAGTTGTCTAATTTCCATCTCTCTCTGGATTGTGCGGCTGTAAACTGCTATTTATTCTTATTAATCCTAACCTAACACTAGACCAAATTAAGGGCCTCTGAATAAGCTTTCCAAAAAGGTATTATATGCCTTAATTAGGCTAAGATGAGTAAGTTATGCCCATTTTAGTGAAGGAACATCATGGACTGCACATTGATCCGTGCAAGAGAACTCGGGACAAAATTTAGCCATGATTTTGGCCTAATTTGACAATTCTTTTGAAACCTGAAATTGTAGGTCTCTTCCTTATCTTTCTAGGGACAGGAAGATCACCAAAATCAGATATCTGTAGCTCTAGTTTTGATCTGTGTAAGGTAACAAGGTAAGCATTAGTGAAAAATCTAAAAATTTACAATGTTTGGCAATTAAGCGCAATAATGTTAAAGCAAAAACAATGATTATAAAAGTTGTCTAATTTTCGTCTCACTCTGGCTTGTGCGGCTGTAAACTTCTATATATGCTTATTAATCCTAACCTTACACTAAACCAAATTAATGGACTGCACACTTATCCACGCCAGAGAACTCGGGACCCAATTTAGCCTTGATTTTGGCCTAATTTGACAATTCTTGTGAAACCTGAAATTGTAGGTCTCTTCCTTATCTTTGTAGGGACAGCAAGATCACCAAAATCCGATAACTGTAGCTCTAGCTATGCTCTGTGCAAGGCAACAAGGTCATGATGAGTGAAAAATCTGAAAATTAACAGTGTTTGGCAATTAAACCCAATAATGTAAAAGCAAAAACAATGATTGTAAAAGTTGTCTAATTTTCGTCTCTCTGGCTTGTGCGACTGTAAACTGCTATTAATGTTATTAATCTTGACCTTACACTAGACCAAATTAAGGGCCTCTAAATAAGCTTTCAAACAACGTATTATATGCCTTAATTGGGCTTAAGATGAGTAAGTGATGCCCATTTAAGTGAAGGAACATCATGCCACGATCCGTGCCATAAATCTCGGGACCCAATTTAGCCTTGATTTTGACATAATTTGACAATTCTTGTAAAACCTGAAATTGTAGGACTCTTCCTTATCTTTATAGGGATAACAAGATTACCAAAATCCGATATATGTAGCTCTAGTTATGCTCTGCACAAGCCTACAAGGTCAGGATGAGTGAAAAATCCAAAAATTAATAATTTTTAGCAATTAAGCCCAATTAAGCCCAATAATGTAAAAGCAAAAGCAATGATTGTAAAAGTTGTCTAATTTCCGTCTCTATCTGGCTTGTGCGTCTGCAAACTGCTATTTATGCTTATTAATCCTGACCTAACCCTAGACCAATTTAAGGGCCTCTGAATAAGCTTTCCAACAAGATATCATATGCCTTAATTGGGCTTAAGACGAGTAAGTTAGACCCATTTAAGTGAATGAACATCATAGACTGCACAATGATCCACGGAAGAGAACTCGGTACCCCATTTATCCTTGATTTTGGCCTAATTTGATAATTCTTATGAAACTTGAAATTGTAGGTCTCTTCCTTATCTTTCTATGGACAGTATGATCACCAAAATCCGATATTTGTAGCTCTAGTTATGCTCTGCGCAAGGCAACATGGTCAGGATGAGTGAAAAATCCAAAAATTAACAATGTTTAGCAATTAAGCCCAATAATGTAAAAGCAAAAACAATGATTTTAAAAGTTGTCTAATTTTCGTCTCTCTGGCTTGTGCGACTGTAAACTGCTATTAATGTTATTAATCTTGACCTTTCACTACACCAAATTAAGGGCCTCTAAATAAGCTTTCAAACAACGTATTATATGCCTTAATTGGGCTTAAGATGAGTAAGTGATGCCCATTTAAGTGAAGGAACATCATGGACTGCACACTGATCCGTGCCATCAATCTCGGGACCCAATTTAGCCTTGATTTTGACATAATTTGACAATTCTTGTAAAACATGAAATTGTAGGTCTCTTCCTTATCTTTGTAGGGACAGTAATATCACCAAAATCCGATAACTGTAGCTCTAGCTATGCTCTGCGCAAGGCAACAAGGTCATGATGAGTGACAAATCCGAAAATTAACAGCGTTTGGCAATTAAGCCCAATTAAGCCCAATAATGTAAAAGCAAAAACAATGATTGTAAAAGTTGTCTAATTTTCGTCTCTCTGACTTGTGCTACTGTAAACTGCTATTTATGTTATTAATCTTGACCTTACACTAGACCAAATTAAGGGCCTCTAAATAAGCTTTCAAACAACGTATTATATGCCTAAATTGGGCTTAAGATGAGTAAGTTATGTCCATTTAAGTGAAGGAACATCATGGACTGCACACTGATCCGTCCCATAAAACTCGGGACCCAATTTAGCTTTGATTTTGACATAATTTGACAATTCTTGTAAAACATGAAATTGTAGGTCTCTTCCTTATGTTTCTAGGGACAGCAAGATCACCAAAATCCGATATCTGTAGCTCTAGTTATGCTCTGCGCAAGGCAACAATGTCAGGATGAGTGAAAAATCCGAAAATTAACAATGTTTAGCAATTAAGCCCAATTAAGCCCAATAATGTAAAAACAAAAGGAAATGATTGTAAAAGTTGTCTAATTTCCGTCTCTCTCTGCCTTGTACGGTCGTGAACTGCTATTTATGCTTATTAATCCCGGCCTAACCCTAGACCAAATTAAGGGCTTCTGAATAAGCTTTTCCACAAGGTATCATATGCCTTAATTGGGCTTAAGATTATTAAGTTAGGCCCATTTAAGTGAAGGAACATCATGGACTGCGCACTGATCCGCGCCAGAGAACTCGAGACCCAATTGAGCCATGATTTTTGCCTAATTTGACAATTCTTGTGAAACCTGAAATTGTTGGACTCTTCCTTATCTTTATAGGGATAACAAGATTACCAAAATCCGATATCTGTAGCTCTAGTTATGCTCAGCGCAAGCCTACAAGGTCAGGATGAGTGAAAAATCCAAAAATTAACAATTTTTAGCAATTAAGCCCAATTAAGCCCAATAATGTAAAAGCAAAAGCAATGATTGTAAAAGTTGTCTAATTTCCGTCTCTATCTGGTTTGTGCGTCTGCAAACTGCTATTTATGCTTATTAATCCTGACCTAACCCTAGACCAAATTAAGGGCCTCTGAATAAGCTTTCCAACAAGATATCATATGCCTTAATTGGGCTTAAGACGAGTAAGTTAGACCCATTTAAGTGAATGAACATCATAGACTGCACACTGATCCACGGAAGAGAAATTGGTACCCCATTTATCCTTGATTTTGGCTTAATTTGATAATTCTTATGAAACTTGAAATTGTAGGTCTCTTCCTTATCTTTCTATGGACAGTATGATCACCAAAATCCGATATATGTAGCTCTAGTTATGCTCTGCGCAAGGCAACATGGTCAGGATGAGTGAAAAATCCAAAAATTAACAATGTTTAGCAATTAAGCCCAATAATGTAAAAGCAAAAACAATGATTTTAAAAGTTGTCTAATTTTCGTCTCTCTGGCTTGTGCGACTGTAAACTGCTATTAATGTTATTAATCTTGACCTTACACTAGACCAAATTAAGGGCCTCTAAATAAGCTTTCAAACAACGTATTATATGCCTTAATTGGGCTTAAGATGAGTAAGTGATGCCCATTTAAGTGAAGGAACATCATGGACTGCACACTGATCCGTGCCATCAATCTCGGGACCCAATTTAGCCTTGATTTTGACATAATTTGACAATTCTTGTAACACATGAAATTGTAGGTCTCTTCCTTATCTTTGTAGGGACAGTAATATCACCAAAATCTGATAACTGTAGCTCTAGCTATGCTCTGCGCAAGGCAACAAGGTCATGATGAGTAACAAATCCGAAAATTAACAGCGTTTGGCAATTAAGCCCAATTAAGCCCAATAATGTAAAAGCAAAAACAATGATTGTAAAAGTTGTCTAATTTTCGTCTCTCTGAATTGTGCGACTGTAAACTGCTATTTATGTTATTAATCTTGACCTTACACTAGACCAAATTAAGGGCCTCTAAATAAGCTTTCAAACAACGTATTATATGCCTAAATTGGGCTTAAGATGAGTAAGTTATGTCCATTTAAGTGAAGGAACATCATGGACTGCACACTGATCCGTCCCATAAAACTCGGGACCCAATTTAGCTTTGATTTTGACATAATTTGACAATTCTTGTAAAACATGAAATTGTAGGTCTCTTCCTTATGTTTCTAGGGACAGCAAGATCACCAAAATCCGATATCTGTAGCTCTAGTTATGCTCTGCGCAAGGCAACAATGTCAGGATGAGTGAAAAATCCGAAAATTAACAATGTTTAGCAATGAAGCCCAATTAAGCCCAATAATGTAAAAACAAAAGGAAATGATTGTAAAAGTTGTCTAATTTCCGTCTCTCTCTGCCTTGTACGGTCGTGAACTGCTATTTATGCTTATTAATCCCGGCCTAACCCTAGACCAAATTAAGGGCTTCTGAATAAGCTTTTCCACAAGGTATCATATGCCTTAATTGGGCTTAAGATTATTAAGTTAGGCCCATTTAAGTGAAGGAACATCATGGACTGCGCACTGATCCGCATGGAGAACTCGAGACCCAATTGAGCCATGATTTTTGCCTAATTTGACAATTCTTGTGAAACCTGAAATTGTTGGACTCTTCCTTATCTTTATAGGGATAACAAGATTACCAAAATCCGATATCTGTAGCTCTAGTTATGCTCTGCGCAAGCCTACAAGGTCAGGATGAGTGAAAAATCCAAAAATTAACAATTTTTAGCAATTAAGCCCAATTAAGCCCAATAATGTAAAAGCAAAAGCAATGATTGTAAAAGTTGTCTAATTTCCGTCTCTATCTGGTTTGTACGTCTGCAAACTGCTATTTATGCTTATTAATCCCGACCTAACCCTAGACCAAATTAAGGGCCTCTGAATAAGCTTTCCAACAAGATATCATATGCCTTAATTGGGCTTAAGACGAGTAAGTTAGACCCATTTAAGTGAATGAACATCATAGACTGCACACTGATCCACGGAAGAGAAATTGGTACCCCATTTATCCTTGATTTTGGCTTAATTTGATAATTCTTATGAAACTTGAAATTGTAGGTCTCTTCCTTATCTTTCTATGGACAGTATGATCACCAAAATCCGATATATGTAGCTCCAGTTATGCTCTGCGCAAGGCAACATGGTCAGGATGAGTGAAAAATCCAAAAATTAACAATGTTTAGCAATTAAGCCCAATAATGTAAAAGCAAAAACAATGATTTTAAAAGTTGTCTAATTTTCGTCTCTCTGGCTTGTGCGACTGTAAACTGCTATTAATGTTATTAATCTTGACCTTACACTAGACCAAATTAAGGGCCTCTAAATAAGCTTTCAAACAACGTATTATATGCCTTAATTGGGCTTAAGATGAGTAAGTGATGCCCATTTAAGTGAAGGAACATCATGGACTGCACACTGATCCGTGCCATAAAACTCGGGTCCCAATTTAGCTTTGATTTTGACATAATTTGACAATTCTTGTAAAACATGAAATTGTAGGTCTCTTCCTTATGTTTCTAGGGACAGCAAGATCACCCAAATCCGATATCTGTAGCTCTAGTTATGCTCTGCGCAAGGCAACAATGTCAGGATGAGTGAAAAATCCGAAAATTAACAATATTTAGCAATTAAGCCCAATTAAGCCCAATAATATAAAAGCAAAAAGCAATGATTGTAAAAGTTGTCTAATTTCCGTCTCTCTCTGCCTTGTACGGCCGTGAACTGCTATTTATGCTTATTAATCCCGACCTAACCCTAGACCAAATTAAGGGCCTCTGAATAAGCTTTCCCACAAGGTATCATATGCCTTAATTGGGCTTAAGATTAGTAAGTTAGGCCCATTTAAGTGAAGGAACATCATGGACTACGCACTGATCCGCGCCAGAGAACTCGAGACCCAATTGAGCCATGATTTTTGCCTAATTTGACAATTCTTGTGAAACCTGAAATTGTAGGACTCTTCCTTATCTTTATAGGGATAACAAGATTACCCAAATCCGATATCTGTAGCTCTAGTTATGCTCTGCGCAAGCCTACAAGGTCAGGATGAGTGAAAAATCCAAAAATTAACAATTTTTAGCAATGAAGCCCAATTAAGCCCAATAATGTAAAAGCAAAAGCAATGATTGTAAAAGTTGTCTAATTTCCGTCTCTATCTGGCTTGTGCGTCTGCAAACTGCTATTTATGCTTATTAATCCTGACCTAACCCTAGACCAAATTAAGGGCCTCTGAATAAGCTTTCCAACAAGATATCATATGCCTTAATTGGGCTTAAGACGAGTAAGTTAGACCCATTTAAGTGAATGAACATCATAGACTGCATACTGATCCACGGAAGAGAACTCGGTACCCCATTTATCCTTGATTTTGGCCTAATTTGATAACTATTATGAAACTTGAAATTGTAGGTCTCTTCCTTATCTTTCTATGGACAATATGATCACCAAAATACGATATCTGTAGCTCTAGTTATGCTGCATGCAAAGGCAACATGGTCAGGATGAGTGAAAAATCCAAAAATTAACAATGTTTAGCAATTAAGCCCAATAATGTAAAAGCAAAAACAATGATTTTAAAAGTTGTCTAATTTCCGTCTCTCTCTGGCTTGTGTGGCTGTAAACTTATATTTATGCTTATTAAACCTAAGCTAACCCTAGACCAAATTAAGGGTCATTGAATAAGCTTTCCAACATGGTATCATATGAATTATTTGGGCTTAAAATGAGTAAGTTAGGCCTATTTAAGTGAAGGAACATCATGAACTTCGCACTGATCCGCGCCAGAGAACTTGGGACCCAATTTAGCCTTGATTTTTGTGTAATTTCACAATTCTTGTGAAACCCGAAATTGTAGGTCTCTTCCTTATCTTTCTAAGGACAACAAGATCACCAAAATCCGATATCTATAGCTCTAGTTATGCTCTATGCAAGGCAACAAGGTCAGGATGAGTGAAAAATCCAAAAATTAACAATGTTTTGCAATTAAGCCCAATAATGTAAAAGCAAAAACAATGGTTGTAAAAGTTGTCTAATTTCCATCTCTCTCTGGATTGTGCGGCTGTAAACTGCTATTTATTCTTATTAATCCTGACCTAACACTAAACCAAATTAAGTGCCTTTGAATAAGCTTTCCAAAATGGTATTATATGCCTTAATTGGACTAAGATGAGTAAGTTATGCCCATTTTAGTGAAGGAACATCATGGACTGCACACTGATCCGTGCCAGAGAACTCGGGAAAAAATTTAGCCTTTATTTTGTCCTAATTTGACAATTCTTGTGCAACCTGAAATTGTAGTCTCTTCATTATCTTTCTAGGGACAGGAAGATCACCAAAATCCGATATATGTAGCTCTAGTTATGCTCTGCGCAAGGTAACAAGGTAAGGATGAGTGAAAAATCCAAAAATTTACAATGTTTGACGATTAAGCGCAATTAAGCGCAATAATGTTAAAGCAAAAACAAT
>CM061066.1:193301401-193321401 GCA_030762895.1 Sophora flavescens | reverse complement strand
GTTTGCATGATCGTATGATTCAGTTACCCTTGCTTAGATTGAGCTTATGATTGTGAAAGCTAAGTGCCAAATTTTTTTGTGATAGTGAATTCTTGAACCCAATTCTGTTTATTCTTGTGATATGGCTGCAAATGAATATGCTTGAGATGATCTTGGATAGTTGATGATTAGCATATGTTTCTTTAGACTTGTGTTTCTCACTGGTTCTTGAACTGATAAATGTGAGCTTTTGAGCCATTAGGGGGTACTCACTAAATCTGCCCATATTCTTTGTGTAGAGTGTTACTCCTCTTGGTTTGTTTTCTCTAGAACTTGACTTAAAACCATTTTAAAGCTTAAAAATTTTTGGAAACATTTTTGAAAATGATTGAGGCAATAGGTATTTTTCTGGCCTTCTGAGCTCTGAATGTGTAAATGCTACCCTTAGTTGCCCAATTTTGAGCCTGAATGAATAAAATGCTTTTCTTGGTACCCTGAAAATTTTTGATACATATACTTGATAAGGAACCTTCTAAAGTATCACAAAAAGGGTGAAAAAGGTAGTTGAAAGTTTGGGATGAAAGAATCAGAAAAAAATAATTCTTTTGAGTTGAAAAAAAAAAATCTCCCCTTCTCCAAATAAAAAAAGAAAAAGAAAAAAAAATAAATAGAGAAGGGGATGACAAAAAGAGAAGTGAGAAATAAAAGAAAAAAAGAAAGAAAAGAAAGGTGGAAAAATGTATTGAAAACCCAAGAAGGGATTTTAGAAGGTCATGTTTGCAATGCTTGATGTTTATGTAGCCTTTTGAAATATCCCTTTCTTGTTATCCCCACCTAAAGATTAATCCCATGGCCAAGTTACAACCAAATAAAAGACCTCTTGATTCTTAGGTGTTTTCATAAATAAAGTGGAGATTTGGTTGATAGTCAAGCATATGGTAGGAATCATTCCTTGAGGAAAATGGAGCGAATTGTTATATATACTTGAACACTTGAGTGAGTGAGGTGACAAAGAGAGCCAAGCAAGTAAACAAGCTTGGGGTGAGCTTCAAGTGAGCAAGAGTGCCCGAATCAGTGAAATGTGAGTCTAGGAAACTTAAGCCCCTAATTGGACTTGAATTGATTGTCTCTTGCTGAATTGTTTGAATTGCCTATTGCTTGGATCATTTTACTCGGGTTCTTAGTTCACTATCCATGCTATGACTGTTTATCTCTTCTGGCCTTAGTTTTTGCTTGAGGACAAGCAAAGTCTTAAGCTTGGGGTGATTTGATGAGTGTGATTTTACCTCATTTTTCATGTACATTTCTGCATGCATTTGCATATAGTTAGGCCAAATTAGTGTTGATTTTGTATAGTTTTTCCTTTGGAACGGATGAGGTGGTTTCTGTGTGTTGTTTTACAGGATTTAGTGGAAAAATGCCCAGAAATCAGCCTTGGTGGAGCTTGGATGAAAAAGAGCTAGAAAAGTGAAGAATATAGCCAAACAGAGCCTATCACGGCCTAGCCGTGATGACCATCACGGCCGTGATCAAGCAGAGAAGAAGGCAAAAGTCAGAGACTATCACGGCCTAGCCGTGACAGACATCACGGCCGTGACCAACCAGAAAATGAGGGCTCGCGTCGCGAACACTTCTCTCGCCTCGCGAGAGTTAAAAACTTGAAGACACGCCTTGGACAGAAAGCGTCACGGCCTGGCCGTGATGGCCATCACGGCCGTGACGGGCAACGGACCTATAAATAAACCTGCACTGAACAGAATTAGGGATCGGCACTTGGAGGCAGGCTGAGGCTGGCGGCTGGAGAGGGTTTCTACCCAAATAGGGGGGCGTTTTCTCTGCTCTTGGATGGGGAGAAGATGGAGGAAGCTTGTCTATGAGTGTTCTCCATCCCTTTTCTCATTCTGTTTTGTATTTCCTTTTATCATGAGTAGTTAATCCCCCATTGTTGGGGTTAGATGTAACTTTTCTGAACTTGTTGTATTTGATTTGGTGTTTTAATGCAAGTCTCTATTTCTTTATGAGTGTATGATTCTGTGCTTAATGCTTTCCTTGGATTAGCTACCCATAGGAATGATATGTTGCTTTGATAGATGACTGGAAGGTTGGTGTTAAGGCATGCTCATGAATCATATGCCAAGTAGTTCAAGAATCTAGGAATAGGTGTTGAATGCTTGCAATCTTATAAGTCTTGACTTAATGCAAAATCACAAATTAATCCACCTAAGGAATTAGGGTTTAATTTGGGGTTTTAGGCTCAATGCACCTAAGGAATTAGGCTTGAGTATTTTAGAAAAGGCTTGGTTGTCATAATTGAAGTAGTGCTTGTGTTGATAACCATTTCATTGCAATTAAGGGAGGATTAGTGTAGTCTAACCCTAACAATCTTAGCCACATCTCTGTTTGCCTTCCAAGTGTTCGATATAATTCCCAAATATTGTTTTGCTTTCTTTATTTTCTGTTTTAATCCCTCACTCTTTAGTTAAGTCTAAATAGTTGTTGAATTTGCGAATTGGTAATTGACATCCAATCCCTGTGGATATGATAACCGGTCTCACCACCGTATTACTTGATTGCGACGAGGTGCACTTGCCTTTATTTATATATCTTAAAAATACACGCATCATTAATCCTGACCTAACCCTAGACCAAATTAAGGGCCTCTGAGTAAGCTTTACAACAAGGTATCATATGCCTTAATTGGGCTTAAGATGAGTAAGATAAGCCCATTTTAGAGAAGGAACATCATGGACTGTGCACAAATCTGTGCCAGAGAACTCGGGACCCAATTTAACCTTGATTTTGACCTAATTTGACAATTCTTGAGAAACTGAAATTGTAGGTCTCTTCCTTATCTTTCAAGGGACAGAAAGATCACCAAAATCCGATATATGTAGCTCGAGTTATGATCCGCTAGGGGCAACAAGGTCAGGATGAGTGAAAAATCCGAAAATTAACTATGTTTAGCAATTAAGCCCAATTAAGCCCAATAATGTAAGTGCAAAAACAATGATTGTAAAAGTTGTCTAATTTCTATCTCTCTCTGGCTTGTGCGGCTGTAAACTGCAATTTATGCTAATTAATCCTGACCTAATCCTAGACCAAATTAAGGGCCTCTGAATAAACTCTACAACAAGGTATCATATGCCTTAATGAGGCTTAAGATGAGTAAGTTAGGCCCATTTAAGTGAAGGAACATCATGGACTGCGCACTGATCCTCGCCAAACAACTCGGGGCCCAATTTAGCCTTGATTTTGGCCTAATTTGACAATTCTTGTGACACCTGAAATTGGGGATCTCTTCCTTATCTTTCTAGGGATAGCAAGATCACCAGAATCCGATATCTGTAGCTCTAGTTATGCTCTTCGCAAGGTAACAAGGTCAGGATGAGTGAAAAATCAAAAAATTAACAATATTTAGTAATTAAGCCCAATAATGTAAAAACAAAAACATTGATTATAAAAGTTGTCTAATTTCCGTCTCTCTCTGGCTTGTGCGACTGTAAACTGCTATTTATGCTTATTAATCCCGACCTAACCATAAACCAAATTAAGGGCCAATGAATAAGC
The DNA here is from genome assembly GCA_030762895.1 of Sophora flavescens. Taxonomy (NCBI): domain Eukaryota; kingdom Viridiplantae; phylum Streptophyta; class Magnoliopsida; order Fabales; family Fabaceae; genus Sophora; species Sophora flavescens. Next base: position 193,317,855 of record CM061066.1, on the reverse strand, counting down.
TTTACAACAAGGTATCAGATGCCTTAATTGGGCTTCAGATGAGTAAGTTAGGCCCATTTAAGTGAAGGAACATCATGGATTACGCACTAATCCGCGCCAGAGAACTCAGGACCCAATTTTGCCTTTATTTTGGCCTAATTTGACAATTCTTGTGAAACCTGAAATTATGGGTCTCTTCCTTATCTTTCTAGGGACAGCAAGATCACCAAAATCCGATATTTATAGCTCAAGTTATGCTCTGCGCAAGGCAACAAAGTTAGGATGAGTGAAAAATCCGAAAATTAACAATGTTTAGCAATTAAGCCCAATTAAGCCCAATAATGTATAATAAACTACAATGATTGTAAAAGTTGTCTAATTTCCGTCTCTCTCTGGCTTGTTCGACTGTAAACTGCTATTTATGCTTATTAATCCTAACCTAACCCTAGATCAAATTAAGGGCCACAGAATAAGCTTTCCAACGAGGTATCATATGCCTTAATTGGGCTTCAGATGAGTAAATTAGGCCCATTTAAGTGAAAGAACATGATGGACTGCACACTGTTCCGCACCAGAGAACTCGGGTCCCAATTTAGCCTTGCTTTTGGCCTAATTTGACAATTCTTGTGACATCTAAAATTATGGGTCTCTTCCTTATCTTTCAACGGACAGCAAGATCACCAAAATCCGATATCTATAGCTCAAGTTTTGCTCTGCGCAAGGCAACAAGGTCAGGATGAGTGATAAATCTGAAAATTAACAATGTTTAGCAATTAAGCCCAATAATATAAATTCAAAAACAATGATTGTAAAAGTTGTCTAATTTTCGTCTCTCTCTGGCTTGTGCGGCTGTAAACTGCTATTTATGCTTATTAATCTAGACCTAACCCTAGACCAAATTAAAGGCCTCTGAATAAGCTTTCTAACAAGGTATCATATGTCTTAATTGGGCTTAAGATGATTAAGTTAGGCCCATTTAAGTAAAGGAACATCATGGACTGCACACTGATCCGTGCCATAGAATTCGGGACCCAATTTAGCCTTGATTTTGACATAATTTGACAATTCTTGTGAAACATGAGATTGTAGGTCTCTTCCTTTTCATTCTAGCGACAACAAGATCACCAAAATCCGATATCTGTAGCTCAAGTTATGCTCAGCGCAAGGCAACAAGGTCAGGATGGGTGAAAAATCCAAAAATTAACAATGTTTAGCAATTAGGCCCAATAATATAAAAGCAAAAACAATGATTGTAAAAGTTGTCTAATTTCAGTCTCTCTCTGGCTTGTGCCACCGTAAACTGCTATTTATGCTAATTAATCCTGACCTAACAATAGACCAAATTAGGGACCTCTGAATAAGCTTTTCAACAAGGTATCACATGCCTTAATTGGGCTTAAGATGAGTAAGTTAGGCCCATTTCAGTGAAGGAATATCATGGACTGTTCCCTGATCCGTGCCAGAGAACTAGGGACCCAATTTACCCTTGATTTTGGCTTAATTTAACAATTCTTGTGAAACCTGAAATTGTAGGTCTCTTCCTTATCTTTCTAGGGACAGCAAGATAACCAAAATCCGATATCTGTAGTTCTAGTTATGATCTGCGCAAGGCAACAAGGTCAGGATGAATGAAAAATCACAAATTAACAATGTTTAGCGATTAGACCCGATAATGTAAAAGCAAAAACAATGATTGTAAATGTTTTCTAATTTCTGTCTCTCTCTAGCTTGTGCTGCTGTAAACTGCTATTTATGCTTTTTAATCCTGACCTAACCCTAGACCAAATTAAGGGCCTCTGAATAAGCATTCCAACAAGGTATCATATGCCTAAATTGGGCTTTAGATGAGTAAGTTAGGCCCATTTAAATGAAGGAACATCATGGACTGCACACTGATCCGTGCCAGATAATTCGGGACCCAATTTAGCCTTGATTTTGGTCAAATTTGACAATTCTTGTTACACCTGAAATTGTAGGTCTCTTCATCATCTTTCTAAAGACAAAGAAGATCACCAAAATCCGATATCTGTAGCTCTAGATATGCTTTGTGCAAGGCAACAAGGTCAGGATGAGTGAAAAATCCGAAAATTAACAATGTTTAGCAATTAAGCCCAATAATGTAAAAGCAAAAACAATGATTGTAAAAGTTGTCTAATTTTCTTCTCTCTCTGGCTTGTGCGGCTGTAAACTACTATTTATATTTATTAATCTTGACCTAACCCTAGACCAAATTAAGGACCTCTGAATAAGCTTTCCAACAAGGTATCATATGTCTTAATTGGGCTTAAGATGAGTAAGTTAGGCCCATTTAAGTAAAGGAACATCATGGACTGCACACTGATCCGTGCCATAGAATTCGCTACCCAATTTAGCCTTGATTTTGGCCTAATTTGACAATTCTTGTGAAACATGAGATTGTAGGTCTCTTCCTTATCATTCTAGGGACAACAAGATCACCAAAATCCGATATCTGTAGCTCTAGTTATGCTCAGCTCAAGGCAACAAGGTCAGGATGAGTGAAAAATCCAAAAATTAACAATGTTTAGCAATTAGGCCCAATAATATAAAAGCAAAAACAATGATTGTAAAAGTTGTCTAATTTCCGTCTCTCTCTATCTTGTGCCACTATAAACTGCTATTTATGCTAATTAATCCTCACCTAACAATAGACCAAATTAGGGACCTCTGAATAAGCTTTTCAACAAGGTATCATATGCCTTAATTGGGCTTAAGATGAGTAAGTTAGGCCCATTTAAGTGAAGGAATATCATGGACTGTTCCCTGATCCGGGCCAGAGAACTAGGGACCCAATTTACCCTTGATTTTGGCTTAATTTCACAATTCTTGTGAAACCTGAAATTGTAGGTCTCTTCCTTATCTTTCTAGGGACAACAAGATAACCAAAATCCGATATCTGTAGCTCTAGTTATGCTCTGCGCAAGACAACAAGGCCAGGATGAGTGAAAAATCCGAAAAGTAACAATGTTTAGCAATTTAGTCCAATTAAGCCCAACAACATAAAAGCACAAACAATGATTGTAAAAGTTGTCTAATTTTCGTCTCTCTCTGTCTTGTGCCACTAAACTGCTATTTATGCTTATTAATCCAGACCTAACAATAGACCAAATTAGGGACCTCTGAATAAGCTTTTCAACAAGGTATCATATGCCTTAATTGGGCTTAAGATGAGTAAGTTAGGCCCATTTAAGTGAAGCAATATCATGGACTGTGCACTCATCCGCGCCTGAGAACTCGGGAACCAATTTAGCCTTTATTTTTGAATAATTTGACAATTCTTGTGAAACCTGAGATTGTAGGTCTCTTCCTTATCTTTCTAGGGACAACAAGATCACCAAAATCCGATATCTGTAGTTCTAGTTATGATCTGCGCAAGGCAACAAGGTCAGGATGAATGAAAAATCACAAATTAACAATGTTTAGCGATTAGACCCGATAATGTAAAAGCAAAAACAATGATTGTAAATGTTTTCTAATTTCTGTCTCTCTCTAGCTTGTGCTGCTGTAAACTTCTATTTATGCTTTTTAATCCTGACCTAACCCTAGACCAAATTAAGGGCCTCTGAATAAGCATTCCAACAAGGTATCATATGCCTAAATTGGGCTTTAGATGAGTAAGTTAGGCCCATTTAAATGAAGGAACATCATGGACTGCACACTGATCCGTGCCAGATAATTCGGGACCCAATTTAGCCTTGATTTTGGTCAAATTTGACAATTCTTGTTACACCTGAAATTGTAGGTCTCTTCCTCATCTTTCTAAAGACAGCAAGATCACCAAAATCCGATATCTGTAGCTCTAGATATGCTTTGTGCAAGGCAACAAGGTCAGGATGAGTGAAAAATCCGAAAATTAACAATGTTTAGCAATTAAGCCCAATAATGTAAAAGCAAAAACAATGATTGTAAAAGTTGTCTAATTTTCTTCTCTCTCTGGCTTGTGCGGCTGTAAACTACTATTTATATTTATTAATCTTGACCTAACCCTAGACCAAATTAAGGACCTCTGAATAAGCTTTCCAACAAGGTATCATATGTCTTAATTGGGCTTAAGATGAGTAAGTTAGGCCCATTTAAGTAAAGGAACATCATGGACTGCACACTGATCCGTGCCATAGAATTCGGGACCCAATTTAGCCTTGATATTGGCCTAATTTGACAATTCTTGTGAAACATGAGATTGTAGGTCTCTTCCTTATCATTCTAGGGACAACAAGATCACCAAAATCCGATATCTGTAGCTCTAGTTATGCTCAGCTCAAGGCAACAAGGTCAGGATGAGTGAAAAATCCAAAAATTAACAATGTTTAGCAATTAGGCCCAATAATATAAAAGCAAAAACAATGATTGTAAAAGTTGTCTAATTTCCGTCTCTCTCTGGCTTGTGCCACTGTAAACTGCTATTTATGCTAATTAATCCTCACCTAACAATAGACCAAATTAGGGACCTCTGAATAAGCTTTTCAACAAGGTATCATATGCCTTAATTGGGCTTAAGATGAGTAAGTTAGGCCCATTTAAGTGAAGGAATATCATAGACTGTTCCCTGATCCGGGCCAGAGAACTAGGGACCCAATTTACCCTTGATTTTGGCTTAATTTCACAATTCTTGTGAAACCTGAAATTGTAGGTCTCTTCCTTATCTTTCTAGGGACAACAAGATAACCAAAATCCGATATCTGTAGCTCTAGTTATGCTCTGCGCAAGACAACAAGGCCAGGATGAGTGAAAAATCCGAAAATTAACAATGTTTAGCAATTTAGTCCAATTAAGCCCAACAACATAAAAGCACAAACAATGATTGTAAAAGTTGTCTAATTTTCGTCTCTCTCTGTCTTGTGCCACTAAACTGCTATTTATGCTTATTAATCCAGACCTAACAATAGACCAAATTAGGGACCTCTGAATAAGCTTTTCAACAAGGTATCATATGCCTTAATTGGGCTTAAGATGAGTAAGTTAGGCCCATTTAAGTGACGGAATATCATGGACTGCGCACTCATCCGCGCCCGAGAACTCCGGAACCAATTTAGTCTTTATTTTTGAATAATTTGACATTTCTTGTGAAACCTGAGATTGTAGGTCTCTTCCTTATCTTTCTAGGGACAACAAGATCACCAAAATCCGATATCTGTAGCTCTAGTTATGATCTGCGCAAGGTAACAAGGTCAGGATGAGTGAAAAATCTTAAAATTAACAATGTTTAGCGATTAGGCCCAATAATGTGAATGCAAAAACAATGATTGTAAAAGTTTTCTAATTTCCGTCTCTCTCTGGCTTGTGTGGCTGTAAACTGCTATTTATGCTTTTTAATCCTGACCTAACCCTAAACCAAAATAAGGGCCTCTGAATAAGCTTTCCAACATGGTTTCATATGCCTAAATTGGGGTTTAGATGAGTAAGTTAGGCCCATTTAAGTGAAGGAACATCATGGACTGCACACTGATTCGTGCCAGAGAACTCAGGAGCCAATTTATCCTTGATTTTGGTCAAATTTGACAATTCTTGTGAAACCTGAAATTGTAGGTCTCTTCCTCATCTTTCTAAAGACAGCAAGATCACCAAAATCCGATATCTGTAGCTCTAGATATGACCTGTGCAAGGCAACAAGGTCAGGATGAGTGAAAAATTCGAAAATTAACAATGTTTAGCAATTAAGCCCAATAATGTAAAAGCAAAAACAATGATTGTAAAAGTTATCTAATTTTCGTCTATCTCTGGCTTGTGCGGCTGTAAACTACTATTTATGTTTATTAATCCTGACCTCACCCTAGACCAAATTAAGGGCCTCTGAATAAGCATTACAACAATGTATCATATGCCTTAATTGGGCTTAAGATGAGTAAGTTGTGCCCATTTAAGAGAAGGAACATCATGGACTGTGCCGTGATCCGTGCAAGAGAACTAGGGACCCAATTTAGCCTTGATTTTGGCTTAATTTCACAATTCCTGGGAAACCTGAAATTGTAGGTCTCTTCCTTATTTTTCTAGGGACAGCAAGATAACCAAAATCCGATATTTGTAGCTCTAGTTATGATCTGCGCAAGGCAACAAGGTCAGGATGAGCGAAAAATCTTAAAATTAACAATGTTTAGCGATTAGGCCCAATAATGTAAAAGCAAAAACAATGATTGTAAAAGTTTTCTAATTTCCGTCTCTATCTGGCTTGTGCTGCTGTAAACTGCTATTTATGGTTTTTAATCCTGACCTAACCCTAGACCAAATTAAGGGCCTCTGAATAAGCTTTCCAACAAGGTATCATATGCCTAAATTGTGCTTTAGATGAGTATGTTAGGCCCATTTAAGTGATGGAACATCATGGACTGCACACTAATCCAAGCCAGAGAACTCGGGAGCCAATTTAGCCATGATTTTGGTCAAATTTGACAATTCTTGTGAAACCTGAAATTGTAGGTCTCTTTCTCAACTTTCTAAAGACAGCAAGATCACCAAAATCCGATATCTGTAGCTTTAGATATGATCTGTGCATGGCAACAAGGTCAGGATGAGTGAAAAATCCGAAAATTAACAATGTTTAGCAATTAAGCCCAATAATGTAAAAGCAAAAACAATGATTGTAAAAGTTATCTAATTTTCGTCTCTCTCTGGCTTGTGCGGCTGTAAACTACTATTTATGTTTATTAATCCTGACCTATCCCTAGACCAAATTAAGGGCCTCTGAATAAGCATTACAACAAGGTATCATATGCCTTAATTGGGCTTAAGATGAGTAAGTTGTGGCCATTTAAGAGATGGAACATCATGGACTGTGCCCTGATCCGTGCCAGAGAACCAGGGACCCAATTTAGCCTTGATTTTGGCTTAATTTCACAATTCTTGTGAAACCTGAAATTGTAGGTCTCTTCCTTATCTTTCTAAGGACAGCAAGATAACCAAAATCCGATATCTGTAGCTCTAGTTATGCTCTGCGCAATGCAACAAGGCCAGGATGAGTGAAAAATCCGAAAATTAACAATGTTTAGCAATTTATTCCAATTAAGCCCAACAACATAAAAGCAAAAACAATGATTGTAAAAGTTGTCTAATTTTCGTCTCTCTCTAGTTTGTGCCATCAGAATCTGCTATTTATGCTTATTAATCCAGACCTAACAATAGACCAAATTAGGGACCTCTGAATAAGCTTTTCAACAAGGTATCATATGCCTTAATTGGGCTTAAGAAGAGTAAGTTAGACCCATTTAAGCGAAGGAATATCATGGACCACGCACTCATCCGCGCCTGAGAACTCGGGAACCAATTTAGCCTTTATTTTTGAATAATTTGACAATTATTGTGAAACCTGAAATTGTAGGTCTCTTCCTCATCTTTCTAAAGACAGCAAGATGACAAAAATCCGATATCTGTAGGTCTAGATTTGACATGTGCAAGGCAACAAGGTCAGGATGAGTGAAAAATCCGAAAATTAACAATGTTTAGCAATTAAGCCCAATAATGTAAAAGCAAAATCAATGATTGTAAAAGTTATCTAATTTTCGTCTCTCTCTGGCTTGTGCGGCTGTAAACTACTATTTATGTTTATTATACCTGACCTAACCCTAGACCAAATTAAGGGCCTCTGAATAAGCATTACAACAAGGTATCGTATGCCTTAATTGGGCTTAAGATGAGTAAGTTGTGCCCATTTAAGAGAAGGAACATCATGGATTGTGCCCTGATCCGTGCAAGAGAACTAGGGACCCAATTTAGCCTTGATTTTGGCTTAATTTAACAATTCTTGTGAAACCTGAAATTGTAGGTCTCTTCCTTATCTTTCTAGGGACAGCAAGATAACCAAAATCCGATATCTGTAGCTCTAGTTATGATCTGCGCAAGGCAACAAGGTCAGGATGAGTGAAAAATCTTAAAATTAACAATGTTTAGCGATTAGGCCCAATAATGTAAAAGCAAAAACAATGATTGTAAAAGTTTTCTAATTTCCGTCTCTATCTGGCTTGTGCTGCTGTAAACTGCTATTTATAGTTTTTAATCCTGACCTAACCCTAGACCAAATTAAGGGCCTCTGAATAAGCTTTCCAACAAGGTATCATATGCCTAAATTGGGGTTTAGATGAGTAAGTTAGGCCCATTTAAGTGAAGGAACATCATGGACTGCACACTTATCCGTGTCTGAGAACTGGGGACCCAATTTAGCCTTGATTTTGGTCAAATTTGACAATTCTTGTTACACCTAAAATTGTAGGTCTCTTCCTCATCTTTCTAAAGACAGTAAGATCACCAAAATCCGATATCTGTAGCTCTAGATATGCTTTGTGCAAGGCAACAAGGTCAGGATGAGTGAAAAATCCGAAAATTAACAATGTTTACAAATTAAGCCCAATAATGTAAAAGCAAAATCAATGATCGTAAAAGTTGTCTAATTTTCGTCTCTCTCTGGCTTGTGCGGCTGTCTACTACTAGTTATGTTTATTAATCTTGAACTAACCCTAGACCAAATTAAGGGCCTCTGAATAAGCATTACAACAAGGTATCATATGCCTTAATTGGGCTTAAGATGAGTAAGTTATGCCCATTTAAGAGAAGGAACATCATGGACTGTGCACTGATCCATGCCAGAGAACTAGGGACCCAATTAAGCCTTGATTTTGGCTTAATTTCCCAATTCTTGTGAAACCTGAAGTTGTAGGTCTCTTCCTTATCTTTCTAGGGACAACAAGATAACCAAAATCCGATATCTGTAGCTCTAGTTATGCTCTACGAAAGGCAACAAGGCCAGGATGAGTGAAAAATCCGAAAATTAACAATGTTTAGCAATTACGCCCAATTAAGCCCAATAATGTAAAAGCAAAAACAATGATTGTAAAAGTTGTCTAATTTTCATCTCTCTCTGGCTTGTGCGACTGTAAACTGCTATTTATGCTAATTAATCCTGACCTAACCCTAGACCAAATTAAGGGCCTCTGAATAAGCTTTACGACAAGGTATCATATGCCTTAATTGGGCTTAAGATGAGTAAGTTAGACCCATTTAAGTGAAGGAACATCATGGAGTGTGCACTAATCCGTGCCAGAGAACTAGGGACCCAATTTAGCCTTGATTTTTGCTTAATTTGAAAATTCTTGTGACACCTGAAATTGTAGGTCTCTTCGTTATCTTTCTAGGGACAACAAGATAACCAAAATCCGATATCTGTAGCTCTAGTTATGCTCTGCGCAAGGCAACAAGGTCAGGATGAGTGAAAAATCCGAAAATTAACAATGTTTAGCAATTTAGCCCAATTAAGCCCAATAATGTAAAAGCAAAAACAATGATTGTAAAAGTTGTCTAATTTTCGTCTTTCTCTAGCTTGTGCGGATGTAAACTGCTATTTATGTTTATTAATCTTGAACTCACCCTAGACAAAATTAAGGGACCTCTGAATAAGCTTTTCAACAAGGTATCATATGCCTTAATTGGGCTTAAGATGAGTATGTTAGGCCCATTTAAGAGAAGGAACATCATGGACTGTGCACTGAACCGCGCCAGAGAACTCGAGACCCATTTAGACTTGATTTTGGAACAATTTGACAATTCTTATGAAACCTAAGATTGTAGGTCTCTTCCTTATCTTCCTAGGGACAGTAAGATCACCAAAATCCGATATATGTACCTCTAGTTATGCTCTGCACAAGGTAACATGGTCAGGATTAGTGAAAAATCCGAATATTAACAATGTTTAGCAATTAGGCCCAATAATGTAAAAGCAAAAACAATGATTGTAAAAGTTGTCTAATTTCAGTCTCTCTCTGGTTTGTGCGGTTGTAAACTGCTATTTATGCTTATTAATGCTGACCTTACCCTAGACCAAATTTAGGGCCTCTGAATAAGATTTCCAACAAGGTATCATATGCCTTAATTGGGCTTAAGATGTCTAAGTTAGGCCCATTTAAGTGAAGGAACATCATAGACTGCGCACTGATCAGCGCCAGAGAACTCGGGACCCAATTTAGCCTTGATTTTGGACTAATTTGACAATTCTAGTGACACTTGAAACTGTAGGTCTCTTCCTTATCTTTCTAGGGACAGCAAGATCACCAAAATCCGATATTTGTAGCTCTAGTCATGCTCTGCACAAGGAAACAAGGTCAAGATGAGTGAAAAATCTAAAAATTAACAATGTTTAGTAATTAAGCCCAATTAAGCCCAATAATGTAAATCTAAAAACAATGATTGTAAAAGTTGTCTAATTTCTGTCTCTCTCTGGCTTGTGCGGCTGTAAACTGCTATTGATGTTTACTAATCCTGAACCACCCCTAGACCAAATTAAGGGCCTCTGAATAAGCTTTACAACAAGGTATCATATGCCTTAATTGGGCTTAAGATGAGTAAGTTAGGCCCATTTAAGAGAAGGAACATCATGGACTGTGCACTAATCCGCGCCAGAGAACTCGGGACCCAATTTAACCTTGATTTTGGCCTAATGTGACAATTCTTGAGAAACCTGAAATTGTGGATCTCTTCCTTATCTTTCTAGGGACAGCAAGATCACCAAAGTCCGATATTTGTTGCTCAAGTTATGCTCCGCGCAAGGCAACAAGGTCAGGATGAGTGAAAAATCCGAAAATTAACAATGTTTAGCAATTAACCCCAATACTGTAAGAGCAAAAACAATGATTGTAAAAGTTGTCTAATTTCCGTCTCTCTCTGGCTTGTGCGGCTGTAAAGTGCTATTTATGCTAATTAATCCTGACCTAACCCTAGACCAAATTAAGGGCCTCTGAATAAGCTTTACGACAAGGTATCATATGCCTTAATTGGGCTTAAGATGAGTAAGTTAGGCCCATTTAAGTGAAGGAACATCATGGACTGCACACTGATCCGTACAGAGAACTCGGGACCCAATTTAGCCTTGATTTTGGCCTAATGTGACAATTCTTGTGAAACCTGAAATTGTTCGTCTCTTCCTTATCTTTCTAGGGACAACAAGATCACCAAAATCCGATATCCGTAGCTCCAGTTATGCTCTGCGCAAGGCAACAAGGTCGGGATGAGTGAAAAATCCAAAAATTAACAATATTTAGTAATTAAGCCCAATTAAGCCCAATAATGTAAAAGCAAAAACAATGATTGTAAAAGTTGTCTAATTTCCGTCTCTCTCTGGCTTGTGCGACTGTAAACTGCTATTTATGCTTATTAATCCTGACCTAACCCTAGACCAACTTAAGGGCCTCTGAATAAGCTTTACCCAAGGGATCATATGCCTTAATTGGGCTTAAGATGAGTAAGTTAGGCCCATTTAAGTGAAGGAACATCATGGACTGCGCACTGATCCGTGCCAGAGAACTCGGGACCCTATTTTTCCTTGATTTTGACCTAATTTGACAATTCTTGTGAAACCTGAAATTGTGGGTCTCTTCCTTATCTTTCTAGGGACAGCAAGATCACCAAAATCCGATATCTATAGCACAAGTTATGCTCTGCGCAAGGCAACAAGGTCAAGATGAGTGAAAATCCGAAAATTAACAATGTTTAGCAATTAATCCCAATTAAGCACAATAATGTAAAAGCAAAAACAATGATTGTAACAATTGTCTAATTTCTGTCTCTCTATGGCTTGTGCGACTGTAAATTGGTATTTATGCTTATTAATCATGACCTAACCCTAGATCCAATTAAGGGCCTCTGAATAAGCTTTCCAACAAGGTATCATATACCTTAATTGGGCTAAAGATGAGTAAGTTAGGCCCATTTAAGTGAAGGAACATCATGGACTGCACACTGATCCGCACCAGAGAACTCGGGTCCCAATTTAACCTTGACTTTGGCCTAATTTGACATTTCTTGTGAAACCTGAAATTGTGGGTCTTTTCCTTCTCTTTCTAGGGACAACAAGATCACCAAAATTCGATATATGTAGCTCTAGTTATGCTCTGCGCAAGGCAACAAGGTCAGGATGAGTAAAGAATCCGAAAATTAACAATGTTTAGAAATTAAGCCCAATAATGTAAAACCAAAAACAATGATTGTGAAAGTTGTCTAATTTCCGTCTCTCTCTGGCATGTGCGGTTGTAAACTGCTATTTATGCTTATTAATCCTAACCTAACCCTAGACCAATTTAAGGGCCTTTGAATAAGCTTTCCAACATGGTATCATATACCTTAATTGGGCTTAAGATGAGTAAGTTAGGGCCATTTAAATGAAGGAACATCATGGACTGTGCAATGATCCGCACTGCAGAACTCGGGACCCAATTTAGCCTTGATTTTGGCCTAATTTGACAATTCTTGTGAAACCATAAATTGTGAGTCTCTTCCTTATCTTTCTAGGGACAGCAAGATCACCAGAATCCGAGATATGTTGCTAAAGTTATGCTCTGCGAAAGGCTACAGGGTCAGGATGAGTGACAAATCCGAAAATTAACAATGTTTAGCGATTAAGCCCAATAAGGAAAAAGCAAAAACAATGATTGTAAAAGTTGTCTAATTTTCGTCTCTCTCTGGCTTGTGCGGCAATAAACTGTTATTTATGCTTATTAATCCTGACCTAACCCTAGACCAAATTTAGGGCCTTTGAATAAACTTTCCAACAAGGTATCATATTCCTTAATTGTGCTTAAGATGAGTAAGTTAGGCCCATTTAAGTGAAGGAACATCATGGACTGCGAACTGATCCGCGCCAGAGAACTCGGGACCTAATTTAGCCTTGATTTTGGCCTAATTTGATAATTCTTGTGAAACCTGAAATTGTGGGTGTCTTCCTTATCTTTCTAGGGACAGCAAGATCACCAGAATCCGATATATGTAGCTCAAGTTATGCTATGTGCAAGGCAACAAGGTCAGGATGAGTGACAAATCCGAAAATTAACAATGTTTAGCAATTATGCCCAATAATCTAAAAGCAAAAACAATGATTGTAAAAGCTGTCTAATTTTTGTCTCTCTCTGGCTTGTACGGTTGTAAACTGCTATTTATGCTTATTAATCCTGACCTAACCCTAGACCAAATTAAGGGCCTCTGAATAAGCTTTACAACAAGGTATCATATGCCTTAATTGGGCTTAAGATGAGTAAGTTAGGCCCATTTAAGTGAAGGAACACCATGGACTGCACCCTGATCCGCGCCAGAGAACTCGGGACCCAATTTAGCCTTGCTTTTGGCCTAATTTAACAATTCTTGTGAATCTTGAAATTGTAGGTCTCTTCCTTATCTTTCTAGGGACAGCAAGATCACCAAAATCCGATATTTGTAGCTCTAGTTATGCTCTGCGCAAGGTAACAAGGTCAGGATGAGTGAAAAATCCGAAAATTAACAATGTTTAGCAATTAAGCCCAATAATGTAAAAGAAAAATAATGATTTTAAAAGTTGTGTAATTTTCGTCTCTCTCTGCCTTGTGCGGCTGTAAACTGCTATTTACACTGGTGCAGAAAAGGGATTCCACATCGGTTATTTTTGGCTTTTCACATCGGTTTTCAAACTGATGTTGAAAAGACCGATGTGGTTTATTGCCACTTTGCACATCGGTTTTGAAACCGATGTGTAAAGTAAATTTTTAACAGCGGTTTTTATAAGAAACCGATGTGGAAAGTTCATTTGCCAATCGGTAAACTATTGGAAATATCACTTTCCACATCGGTTTTATTGAAAACCGATGTGTAAAGTCTAATTTTTTTTTTGAAACTGTTATTTACATTTCTATCATTCCTTTCCCCTGTTTCAGTAATAATGCAGATCAATACCAGAATAACATACTCTCAATATTCTCAACAATCATTTTTGTACAACAAAAACACAATTAATATATACTGAATTTATTACGAACAATACATATGTACGTTCAATTACATTCAGACAACAAAGATAATTAGAAACCAAAAAGCTATATGATATATTATAGATTTCATATCAAAATACATATGATCAGTCAAAAGTACACTATAGCCAGTACATGATAAGTTTTTAAACTAACTATATATATATATATATACACACACACACACACACACACACACACACACACACACATACAAACTATGGTTGGTACACTTCAAGAAAGAAAGTTGCCCAATGCCTCCTTATGTTGTTGATGTCGGAATCAGATAATGGAGTTGGATTGTTGAATATCTGCAAGTTTAATTGGACAAAAGATTATATCTTTTAAGTAATTAATAAACTAACATAAAACATATAAGAATCTATAACTGTTACTTCTAATTGTTATCAATTAACATTTACCTCGTGCCATCTTTCAGTGATCCTGGAGGAGATAATTTCCAACATCCACTGTATCACATAGTATCCACATTCCCATGATCCACGTTGTGTACGTGACTACGTACAAATGTAACCCAATTAGAATATGAGGAATTAAATTAAATAGAAATTAATAATTATACCCACTGCATTTGATGCATTTGTACTAATAAATATCTTACCCTAGGAATAATCCATCTGATAGACCGACGCCTTTCACCACGCAGCATGTGGCTTGCATTAATAGAACTATCATGACAAAATAAACATTAATTAAAGTATATCTATATAGATTTCAGATAATTAAAACAACTGCATTATTGATTATAAAGTATTTTAATGCTTACGTTTCGATGATCGTTTGCAGTTCATTCTCCGACTTATTTCCAATTGAGCAGAAGAAGACCACGACGTTCATCCTAGGGTACAAGATCAACAGTTGCCAATGTTGGCTGTATTTGCGGAACAGTTAGTGACTAAGTCATATATAGTTATAATTAAATAACAGGTACTTACTTATTGAGATAAGGCGCAAGGTAGAATTGATGATCGTCTCGGGCAAGTATATCACGTATGGTGATGACCCAGTCTTCTGATGCTAGGAGAACATCACCCTGAATGAACATGGGGTCAATGAACCCATAAAGGGTGAGGTTACCCTGATCAACTAACATACAATGCAGATACCTAATATATTGAAAAAACATGTTAATTATCATAGTATTTAAAAATTAATTACTTAACTTATAAATAAAATGTACTTATGTGCACCATAACGATAGGTGTGCAGAACTAGCCATTTATTTATTGAGTACAATCTCCATAAGTTCCTTCTTTGGAATATACGAGTTCATCACACAGGTGACATCATGTTCCAACCTCACCAAAGCTGCGTCATTCTCCATGGTGACAACCTTGTATAGCCGTAAGTTTAAAAACATCACCGTGTGCCCCTTTGTCGATCCCTTAAACAACAAAGATATATATTAATAATCACAGATAATGAAGTTATTTCATTGGTAATTAATTAAATGGTCAAATGAATACCTTGGCTGGAGCAGACATCTCTGGTCTTCCCGGATCCGACCTTTTAGGCAGAATATGATCATTTCCAACATCCTATAACGAATAAAAATAAAGTATTATCTTTAAACAATAATAAATAATTTCAACTATGAATATAGAAAAACACAACTAATCTAATACCTCGGATGCAACAAGAAAGGCTGACCAATCTTCTTGGCCGGAGGATGAAGTTATCGGGGTCCGACCCACCTTGTTTGAACCTCCTCAGTGGGCACAGGGACTCGAGCATCAGCATCTCGAATAATCTCAACAACGATCGTCAGCTGATCATCCGGTAATAAACGATGGTGTATGGTATTACCTAAGTTATTATGTGCCCTCCCCAATGCCACTAAGCGACGATCATGATGATCATCAACATACAGCTCACACCAATCAGGGTCGTCATCATCATCATCATCATCATCACCATGATCATCATTTTCAGGCTGATGCGGACGATCACATGAGCCCTTAGTGCTAACATGGACAGAGGGTTGGACACCGGCTGTCATCTGCTGGGTGATCAGCCTCTGGTTGACTAGTTTTATAACTAGTAATACCATGACTTTTGCAGTAATTATTCGAGTTTCAACCTCGTTTTAGCCCATATTTGGATTTGATCGTCCTCAAGCAACATTTTGAGTTTCTTAAGTAGTTTAGGACATTTTAGTTAGTTTTTGAGTCAAATAAAGCATTCACTGCTATCTCATGTTTTCAGGTTAGAAAGGGAAGCACTTAGAGCCAAGGGAATGGAGAAAGCGGTGGAAAATGCAATTCTGGAGGATTCACCTCGCGAGACTGAAGACCATCCTGAACAGCAGAATGTCATCCTTTCTGTCTCGCCTCGCCAACCATGTCTCGCCTCGCGAGACTGAAGACCAGAAGCTATCACGCCCAGGCCGTGATACTCATCACGGGATTAATGAGAACATCCTTCTCGGTCTCACCTCGCGAATCACTGTCTCACCTCGCGAGAACTCAATTTTGAACTCGCGCCACTTTAATATTCGCCTCGCGAGCGGGTGCAAATCCTGAAGGTTATAAATTGTTGTTTAGGGCAGATTGCAGGGACATCTTTGATCATCTTCTTTTCCTTTTAGATTAGACGGCTGCGAATCAGGTTTTTGTTATATTTGTAATGGAGAACTAACTCCCTTGGATTGATCTGCTGTAATCGGTTCCTATTGCCACTTGAGGTTCT
>CM061066.1:193251562-193300901 GCA_030762895.1 Sophora flavescens | reverse complement strand
CTTTCCAACAAGGTATCAATGCCTTAAGTGGGCTTAAGATGAGTAAGTTAGGCCCATTTAAGTGAAGGAACTTCAAGGTTGCTTTACGATCCGCTCAAGAACTTGGGACCCAATTTAGCCTTGATTTTGGCATAATTCGACAATTCTAGTGAAACTTGAAATTGTAGGTCACTTCCTTATCTTTACGGGGATAGCAAGATCACCAAAAGCGATATTTGTAGCTGTGGTTATGCTCGCAGAAACAAGGTCGGATGAGTCAAAAATAGAAAAATTAATGATGTTTGGCAATTAAGCCCAATAATGTAAAAGCAAAAACAATGATTGTAAAAGTTGTCTAATTGTCGTCTCTCTCATTAGCTTTCTTTGTAATCGCTATTTATGCTTATTAATCCTAACCTAACCCTATACCAAATTACGTGCCCCTCAATAAGCTTTCCAACAAGGTATCATATTCCTTAATTGGGCTTAAGATGAGTAGGTTAGGCCCATTTAAGTGAAGAAACAATGATTTTGACCTAATTTGACGATTATTGTGAAACATGAAATTGTAGTTCTCTTCCTTATCTTTCTAGGAACAGCAAGATCACCAAAACCTGAAATATGTAGCTCTAGTTATGCTCTACCCAAGGCAACAAGGTCAGGTTGAGTGAAAAATCCGAAAATTAACAATGTTTAGCAATTAAGCCCGATAATGTAAAAGCAAAAACAATGATTGTAAAAGTTGTCTAATATCAGTCACTCTCAGCTCTACTGCGTAAACTGCTATTTATGCTTATTAATCCTGACCCAACCCGAGACCAAATTAAGGGCCTCTGAATAAGCTTTCCAATAAGGTATCATATGCCTTAATTGGGCTTAAGATAGTAAGGTAGACTCATTTAAGTGAGGGAACATCATGGTATGCGATCCTTGACAGAGATCTCAGGACCCAATTTAGCCTTGATTTTGGCCTAATTTTACAATTCTTGTTAAACCTGAAATTGTAGTGCTCTTCCTTATCTTTCGAGGACAGGGGAAGATCACCAAAATCCGATATTCGTAGCTCTAGTTATGCTTTGCGCAAGGCAACAAGGTCGGGATGAGTGAAAAATCTGAAAATTAACAATGTTTAGCAATTAAGCCCAATAATGTAAAAGCAAAAACAATGATTGTAAAAGTTGTCTAATATCAGTCACTCTCACGGATCTGCGTCTGTAAACTGCTATTTATGCTTATTAATCTGACCTAACCGAGACCAAATTAAGGACCTCACGAGTAAGCTTTCCAACAAGGTATCATATGCCTTAATTGGGCTTAAGATGAGTAAGGTAGACTCATTTAAGTGAGGGAACATCATGGACTGCGGCACCGATCCGTGTGAGAGATCTCGGACCCAATTTGCCTTGATTTTGGCCTAATTTTACAATTATTGTTACACCTGAAATTGTAGTGCTCTTCCTTATCTTTCTAGGGACAGCAAGATCACCAAATTCCGATATCTGTAGCTCTAGTTATGCTTTGCGCAAGGCAACAAGGTCAGGATGAGTGAAAAATCCGAAAATTAACAATGTTTAGCAATTAAGCCCAATAATGTAAAAGCAAAAACAATGATTGTAAAAGTTGTCTAATATCCGTCACTCTCCCACTCTGCGTAAAGCTGTTATTTATGCTTATTAATCCTGACCTAACCCGAGACCAAATTAAGGGCCTCTAAATAAGCTTTCCAACAAGGTATCATATGCCTTAATTGGGCTTAAGATGAGTAAGGTAGACTCATTAAGTGAGGGGACATCATGGACTGCGCACTGTTCCGTGACAGAGATCTCCGGACCCATTTTAGCCTTGATTTTGGCCTAATTTTACAATTCTTGTTAAACCTGAAATTGTAGTGCTCTTCCTTATCTTTCTAGGGACAGCAAGATCACCAAAATCCGATATCTGTAGCTCTAGTTTTGCTCTGAGCCAGGCAACAAGGTCAGGATGAGTAAAAAATCCAAAAATTAACAATGTTTGGCAATTATGACCAATTAAGCCCAATAATGTAAATGCAAAAACAATGATTGTAAAAGTTGTCTAATTTCCGTCCCTCTCTGGCTTGTGCCTCTGTTAACTGCTCTTTATGCTTATTAATCCGGACCTAACCCTAGACCAAATTAAGGGCATCTGAATAAGCTTTCCAACAAGGTATCATATGCCTTAATTGGACTTAAGATGAGTAAGTTAGGCCCATTTAGGTGAAGGAACTTCAAGGACTGCGCACTGATCCCCGCCCGAGAACTCGGGACCCAATTTAGCCTTGATTTTGGCCTAATTTGACAACTCTTGTGAAACCTGAAATTGTATGTCTCTTCCTTATCTTTCTAGGGACAGCAAGATCACTGAAATCCGATATCTGTAGCTCAAGTTATGCTTTGCGCAAGGCAACAAGGTCAGGATAAGTCAAAAATCCGAAAATTAACAATGTTTAGCAATTAAGCCCAATTAAGACCATTAATGTAAAATCAAAAACAATGATTGTAAAAGTTGTCTAATTTCCGTCACTCTCTGGCTACTGCGTCTGTAAACTGCTATTTATGCTTATTAATCGACCGATGAGAGACCAAATTAAGGGCCTCCGAATAAGCTTTCCAACAAGGTATCATATGCCTTAATTGGGCTTAAGATGAGTAAGTTAGACTCATTTAAGTGAAGGAACATAATGGACCGCGCACTGATCCGTGCCAGAGATCTCCGGACCCATTTTAGCCTTGATTTTGGCCTAATTTTACAATTCTTGTTAAACCTGAAATTGTAGTGCTCTTCCTTATCTTTCTAGGGACAACAAGATCACCAAAATCCGATATCTGTAGCTCTAGTTTTGCTCTGAGCCAGGCAACAAGGTCAGGATGAGTAAAAAATCCAAAAATTAACAATGTTTGGCAATTATAACCAATTAAGACCATTAATGTAAAAGCAAAAACAATGATTGTAAAAGTTGTCTAATATCCGTCACTCTCACAGCTCTGCGTCGTAAAGCTGCTATTTATGCTTATTAATCTGACCTAACTTTGAGACCAAATTAAGGGCCTCCGAGTAAGCTTTCCAACAAGGTATCATATGCCTTAATTGGGCTTAAGATGAGTAAGGTAGACTCATTTAAGTGAGGGAACATCATGGGTGGGCACCGATCCGTGTGAGAGATCTCCGGACCCACTTTAGCCTTGATTTTGGCCTAATTTTACAATTCTTGTTAAACCTGAAATTGTAGTGCTCTTCCTTATCTTTCTAGGGACGACATGATCACCAAAATCCGATCTCGGTAGCTCTAGTTATGCTGTTGTGCCAGGCAACAAGGTCAGGAGGAGTGTAAAATCCGAAAATTAACAATGTTTAGCAATTAAGCCCAATAATGTAAAATCAAAAACAATGATTGTAAAAGTTGTCTAATATCCGTCACTCTCCAGCTCAGCGTCGTAAACTGCTATTTATGCTTATTAATCGACCTAACCGAGACCAAATTAAGGGCCTCTAAATAAGTTTTCCAACAAGGTATCATATGCCTTAATTGGGCTTAAGATGAGTAAGGTAGACTCATTTAAGTGAGGGAAAATCATGGACTCGCGCCTAGTGACCGAGATCTCCAGGACCCATTTTAGCCTTGATTTTGGCCTAATTTTACAATTCTTGTTAAACCTGAAATTGTAGTGCTCTTCCTTATCTTTCTAGGGATGGCAAGATCACCAAAATCTGATATTTGTAGCTCTAGTTTTGCTCTGATCCAGGCAACAAGGTCAGGATGAGTAAAAAATCCAAAAATTAACAATGTTTGGCAATTATTACCAATTAAGCCCAATAATGTAAATGCAAAAACAATGATTGTAAAAGTTGTCTAATTTCCGTCCCTCTCTGGATTGTGCCTCTGTTAACTGCTCTTTATGCTTATTAATACGGACCTAACCCTAGACCAAATTAAGGGCATCTGAATAAGCTTTCCAACAAGGTATCATATGCCTTAATTGGACTTAAGATGAGTAAGGTAGACTCATTTAAGTGAGGGAACATCATGGACTGCGCACTGATCCGTGCCAGAGATCTCCGGACCCATTTTAGCCTTTATTTTGGCCTAATTTGACAACTCTTGTGACACCTGAAATTGTATGTCTCTTCCTTATCTTTCTAGGGACAGCAAGATCACTGAAATCCGATATCTGTAGCTCTAGTTATGCTTTGCGCAAGGCAGCAAGGTCAGGATAAGTCAAAAATCCGAAAATTAACAATGTTTAGCAATTAAGCCCAATTAAGACCATTAATGTAAAAGCAAAAACAATGATTGTAAAAGTTGTCTAATTTTCGTCACTCTCTGGCTACTGCGTCTGTAAACTGCTATTTATGCTTATTAATCCTGACCCAACCAGAGACCAAATTAAGGGCCTCTGAATAAGCTTTCCAACAAGGTATCATATGCCTTAATTGGGCTTAAGATGAGTAAGTTAGACTCATTTAAGTGAAGGAACATCATGGAGCCTTGGCGATCCGTGGCGAGAGATATCCGGACCCATTTTAGCCTTGATTTTGGCCTAATTTTACAATTCTTGTTACACCTGAAATTGTAGTGCTCTTCCTTATCTTTCTAGGGACAGCAAGATCACCAAAATCCGATATCTGTAGCTCTAGTTTTGCTCACGAGCCGAGGCAACAAGGTCAGGATGAGTAAAAAATCCAAAAATTAACAATGTTTGGCAATTATAACCAATTAAGACCATTAATGTAAAAGAAAAAACAATGATTGTAAAAGTTGTCTAATATCCGCCACTATCTGGCCACTGCGTCTGCAAACTGCTATTTATGCTTATTAATCCTGACCTAACCTGAGACCAAATTAAGGGCCTCTGAGTAAGCTTTCCAACAAGGTATCATATGCCTTAATTGGGCTTAAGATGAGTAAGGTAGACTCATTTAAGTGAGGGAACATCATGATTGCGCCCGATCCGTGACAGGAGATCTCCGGACCCACTTTAGCCTTGATTTTGGCCTAATTTTACAATTCTTGTTAAACCTGAAATTGTAGTGCTCTTCCTTATCTTTCTAGGGACAGCAAGATCACCAAAATCCGATATCTGTAGCTCTAGTTATGCTTTGCGCAAGGCAACAAGGTCAGGATGAGTGAAAAATCCGAAAATTAACAATGTTTAGCAATTAAGCCCAATAATGTAAAATCAAAAACAATGATTGTAAAAGTTGTCTAATATCCAGTCACTCTCAACGCCTATCGTAAACCTGGTATTTATGCTTATTAATCCTGACCTAACCTGAGACCAAATTAAGGGCCTCTAAATAAGCTTTCCAACAAGGTATCATATGCCTTAATTGGGCTTAAGATGAGTAAGGTAGACTCATTTAAGTGAGGGAACATCATGGACTGCGCCTTTGTTAAAGTGAGAGAGATCTCAGGACCCATTTTAGCCTTGATTTTGGCCTAATTTTACAATTCTTGTTAAACCTGAAATTGTAGTGCTCTTCCTTATCTTTCTAGGGACAGCAAGATCACCAAAATCCGATATCTGTAGCTCTAGTTTTGCTCTAAGCCAGGCAACAAGGTCAGGATGAGTAAAAAATCCAAAAATTAACAATGTTTGGCAATTATGACCAATTAAGCCCAATAATGTAAATGCAAAAACAATGATTGTAAAAGTTGTCTAATTTCCGTCCCTCTCTCGGCTTGTGCCTCTGTTAACTGCTCTTTATGCTTATTAATCGGACCTAACCCTAGAGCCAAATTAAGGGCATCTGAATAAGCTTTCCAACAAGGTATCATATGCCTTAATTGGACTTAAGATGAGTAAGTTAGGCCCATTTAGGTGAAGGAACTTCAAGGATGCATGCTTGATCCCTTGGAGAACTTCGGGACCCAATTTAGCCTTGATTTTGGCCTAATTTGACAACTCTTGTGAAACCTGAAATTGTATGTCTCTTCCTTATCTTTCTAGGGACAACAAGATCACCGAAATCCGATATATGTAGCTCTAGTTCTGCTTTGCGCAAGGCAACAAGGTCAGGATAAGTCAAAAATCCGAAAATTAACAATGTTTAGCAATTAAGCCCAATAATGTAAAAGCAAAAACAATGATTGTAAAAGTTGTCTATTTTCCGTCACTATCTGGCTACTGCGTCTGTAAACTGCTATTTATGCTTATTAATCCTGACCCAACCCCAGACCAAATTAAGGGCCTCTGAATAAGCTTTCCAACAAGGTATCATATGCCTTAATTGGGCTTAAGATGAGTAAGTTAGACTCATTTAAGTGAAGGAACATCATGGACCACGCACTGATCCGTGCCAGAGATCTCCGGACCCAATTTTGCCTTGATTTTGACCTAATTTGACAATTATTGCGAAACATGAAATTGTAGTTCTCTTCCTTATCTTTCTAGGAACAGCAAGATCACCAAAATCCGAAATCTGTAGCTCTAGTTTTGCTCTGCGCCAGGCAACAAGGTTAGGATGAGTGAAAAATTCAAAAATTAACAATGTTTGGCAATTAGGACCAATTAAGCCCAATAATGTAAAAGCAAAAACAATGATTGTAAAAGTTGTCTAATTTCCGTCTCTCTTTGACTTGTGCAGCTATAAACTGCTATTTATGCTTGTGAATCCTGACCTAACCCTAAACCAAATTAAGTGCCTCTGAATAAGCTTTCCAACAAGGTATCGTATGCCTTAGTTGGGCTTAAGTTGAGTAAGTTAGGCCCATTTAAGTGAAGGAACATCACGAACTGCGCACTGATCCGCACTAGAGAACTCGGGACCCAATTTAGCCTTGATTTTGGCCTAATTTTACAATTCTTGTTACACTTGAATTTGTAGGTCTCTTCCTTAACTTTCTAGGGACAGCAAGATCACCAAAATCCGATATCTGTAGCTCTAGTTATGCTTTGTGCAAGGCAACAAGGTCAGGATGAGTGAAAAATCCGAAAATTAACAATGTAAGCCCAATTAAGCCCAATAATGTAAAAGCAAAAACAATGATTGTAAAAGCTGTCTAATTTCTGTCTCTCTATGGCTTCTGCGGCTGTAAACTGCTATTTATGTATATTAATCCTGAGCTAACCCTAGACCAAATTAAGGGCCTCAGAATAGGCTTTCAACAAGGTATCATATGTCTTAATTGGGCTTAAGATGAGTAAGTTAGGGCCATTTAAGTGAAGGAACGTCGTGTACTGCGCACTGATCCGCGCCAGAGAATTCGAGACCCAATTAAGTCTTGATTTTGGCCTAATTTTACAATTCTTATGATATCTGAAATTGTAGTTCTCTTCCTTATCTTTCAAGGGACAGCAAGATCACCAAAATCCGATATCTGTAGCTCTAGTTATGCTCTGCGCAAGGCAATAAGGTCAGGATGAGCTAAAAATCCGAAAATTAACAATGTTTAGCAATTAAGCCCAATAATGTAAAAGAAAAAACAATGATTGTAAAAGTCGTCTAATTTCCGTCTCTCTCTGGATTGTGCACCTGTAAACTGCTATTTATGCTTATTAATACTAACCTAACCCAAGACCAAATTAAGGGCCTCCGAATAAGCTTTCCAACAAGGTATCATATGCCTTAATTGGGCTTAAGATGAGTAAGTCAGACTCATTTAAGTGAAGGAACATCGTGGACTGCGCACTGATCCGTGACAGAGATCTCCAAACCCAATTTAGCCTTGATTTTGGCCTAATTTTACAATTCTTGTGAAACCTGAAATTGTAGTGCTCTTCCTTATCTTTCTAGGGACAGCAAGATCATCAAAATCCGATATTTGTAGCTCTAGTTTTGATCTGCGCCAGGCAACAAGGTCAGGATGAGTAAAAAATCCAAAAATTAACAATGTTTGGCAATTATGACCAATTAAGCCCAATAATGTAAAATCAAAAACAATGATTGTAAAAGTTGTCTAATTTCCGTCCTTCTCTGGCTTGTGCCTATGTAAACTGCTCTTTATGCATATTAATCCGGACCTAACCCTAGACCAAATTAAGGGCATCTGAATAAGCTTTCCAACAAGGTATCATATGCCTTAATTGAGCTTAAGATGAGTAAGTTAGGCCCATTTAGGTGAAGGAACTTCATGGACTGTGCACTTATCCCCGCCCGAGAACTCGGGACCCAATTTAGCCTTGATTTTGGCCTAATTTGACAACTCTTGTGACACCTGAAATTGTAGGTCTCTTCCTTATCTTTCTAGGGACAGCAAGATCACCGAAATCCGATATTTGTAGCTCTAGTTATGCTTTGCGCAAGGCAACAAGGTCAGGATAAGTCAAAAATCTGAAAATTTACAATGTTTAGCAATTAAGCCCAATAATGTAAAAGCAAAAACAATGATTGTAAAAGTTGTCTATTTTCCATCACTCTCTACTGCGTCTGTAAACTGCTATTTATGCTTAATAATCCTGACCCAACCCTAGACCAAATTAAGGGCCTCTGAATAAGCTTTCCAACAAGGTATCATATGCCTTAATTGGGCTTAAGATGAGTAAGTTAGGCCCATTTAGGTGAAGGAACTTCATGGACTGCGCACTGATCCCCGCCCGAGAACTCGGGACCCAATTTAGCCTTGATTTTGGCCTAATTAGACAACTCTTGTGAATCCTGAAATTGTAGGTCTCTTCCTTATCTTTCTAGGAACAACAAGATCACCAAAATCCGAAATCTGTAGCTCTAGTTTTGCTCTGCGCCAGGCAACAAGGTCAAGATGAGTGAAAAATCCAAAAATTAACAATGTTTGGCAATTATGACCAATTAAGCCCAATAATGTAAAAGCAAAAACAATGATTGTAAAAGTTGTCTAATTTCCGTCTCTCTCTGACTTGTGAGGCTATAAACTGCTATTTATGCTTGTGAATCCTGACCTAACCCTAAACCAAATTAAGTGCCTCCGAATAAGCTTTCCAACATGGTATCGTATGCCTTAGTTGGGCTTAAGATGAGTAAGTTAGGCCCATTTAAATGAAGGAACATCACGAACTGCGCACTGATCCGCGCTAGAGAACTCGGGACCCAATTTAGCCTTGATTTTAGCCTAATTTGACAATTCTTGTTAAACTTGAAATTGTAGGTCTCTTCCTTATCTTTCTAGGGACAGCAAGATCACCAAAATCCGATATCTGTAGCTCTAGTTATGCTTTGTGCAAGGCAACAAGGTCAGGATGAGTGAAAAATCCGAAAATTAACAATGTAAGCCCAATTAAGCCCAATAATGTAAAAGCAAAAACAATGATTGTAAAAGTTGTCTAATTTCTGTCTCTCTCTGGCTTCTGCGGCTGTAAACTGCTATTTATGTATATTAATCCTGAGCTAACCCTAGACCAAATTAAGGGCCTCAGAATAAGCTTTCAACAAGGTATCATATGTCTTAATTGGGCATAAGATGAGTAAGTTAGGGCCGTTTAAGTGAAGGATCGTCATGTGCTGCGCACTGATCCGTGCCAGAGAATTCGGGACCCAATTAAGCCTTGATTTTGGCCTAATTTTACAATTCATATGAAACCTGAAATTGTAGTTCTCTTCCTTATCTTTCAAGGGACATCAAGATCACCAAAATCCGATATCTGTAGCTCTAGTTATGCTCTGCGCAAGGCAACAAGGTCAGGATGAGCTAAAAATCCGAAAATTAACAATGTTTAGCAATTAAGCCCAATAATGTAAAAGCAAAAACAATGATTGTAAAAGTCTTCTAATTTCCGTCTCTCTCTGGCTTGTGCACCTGTAAACTGCTATTTATGCTTATTAATACTGACCTAACCCTAGACCAAATTAAGGGCCTCTGAATAAGCTTTCCAACAAGGTATCATATGCCTTAATTGGGCTTAATATGAGTAAGTTAGACTCATTTAAGTGAGGGAACATCATGGATTGCTAGCGATCCGTGTGAGAGATCTCCGGACCCAATTTAGCCTTGATTTTGGCCTAATTTTACAATTCTTATTAAACCTGAAATTGTAGTGCTCTTCCTTATCTTTCTAGGAACAGCAAGATCACCAAAATCCGAAATATGCTGCTCTAGTTTTGCTCTGCGCCCGGCAATAAGGTTAGGATGACTGAAAAATCCAAAAATTAACAATGTTTGGCAATTATGACCAATTAAGCCCAATAATGTAAAAGCAAAAACAATGATTGTAAAAGTTGTCTAATTTTCGTCTCTCTCTGACTTGTGCGGCTATAAATTGCTATTTATGCTTGTGAATCCTGACCTAACCCTAAACCAAAATAAGTGCCTCTGAATAGGCTTTCCAACAAGGTATCATATGCCTTAGTTGGGCTTAAGATGAGTAAGTTAGACCCATTTAAGTGAAGGAACATCATGAACTGCGCACTGATCCGCGCTAGAGAACTCGGGACCCAATTTAGCCTTGATTTTGGCCTAATTTGACAATTCTTGTTAAACTTGAAATTGTAGGTCTCTTACTTATCTTTCTAGGGACAGCAAGATCACCAAAATCCGATATTTGTAGCTCTAGTTATTCTTTGTGCAAGGAAACAAGGTCAGGATGAGTGAAAAATCCGAAAATTAACAATGTAAGCCCAATAATGTAAAAGCAAAAACAATGATTGTAAAAGTTGTCTAATTTCTGTCTCTCTCTGGCTTCTGCGACTGTAAACTGCTATTTATGTATATTAATCCTGAGCTAACCCTAGACCAAATTAAGGGCCTCAGAATAAGCTTTCAACAAGGTATCATATGTCTTAATTGGGCTTAAGATGAGTAGGTTAGGGCCATTTAAGTGAAGGATCGTCATGTCTTTGCGCATGGATCCAGTGCCAGAGAATTCGGGACCCAATTAAGCCTTGATTTTGGCCTAATTTTACAATTCTTATGAAACCTGAAATTGTAGTTCTCTTCCTTATCTTTCAAGGGACAGCAAGATCACCAAAATCCGATATCTGTAGCTCTAGTTATGCTCTGCGCAAGGCAACAAGGTCAGGATGAGCTAAAAATCCGAAAATTAACAATGTTTAGCAATTAAGCCCAATAATGTAAAAGCAAAAACAATGATTGTAAAAGTCGTCTAATTTCCGTCTCTCTCTGGCTTGTGCACCTGTAAACTGCTATTTATGCTTATTAATACTGACCTAACCCTAGACCAAATTAAGGGCCTCTGAATAAGCTTTCCAACAAGGTATCATATGCCTTAATTGGGCTTAATATGAGTAAGTTAGACTCATTTAAGTGAGGAACATCATGGACTGCGCAGCGATCCGTGTGAGAGATCTCAGGACCCAATTTAGCCTTGATTTTGGCCTAATTTTACAATTGTTGTTATACCTGAAATTGTAGTGCTCTTCCTTATCTTTCTAGGACGACAAGATCACCAAAATCGAAATATGTAGCTCTAGTTTTGCTCTGCTTAGGCAATAAGGTTAGGATGACTGAAAAATCCAAAAATTAACAATGTTTGGCAATTATGACCAATTAAGCCCAATAATGTAAAAGCAAAAACAATGATTGTAAAAGTTGTCTAATTTTTCGTCTCTCTACGACTTGTGCGGCTATAAATTGCTATTTATGCTTGTGAATCCTGACCTAACCCTAAACCAAAATAAGTGCCTCTGAATAGGCTTTCCAACAAGGTATCATATGCCTTAGTTGGGCTTAAGATGAGTAAGTTAGACCCATTTAAGTGAAGGAACATCATGAACTGCGCACTGATCCGCGCTAGAGAACTCGGGACCCAATTTAGCCTTGATTTTGGCCTAATTTGACAATTATTGTTAAACTTGAAATTGTAGGTCTCTTAGTTATCTTTCTAGGGACAGCAAGATCACCAAAATCCGATATTTGTAGCTCTAGTTATTCTCTGTGCAAGGCAACAAGGTCAGGATGAGTGAAAAATCCGAAAATTAACAATGTAAGCCCAATTAAGCCCAATAATGTAAAAGCAAAAACAATGATTGTAAAAGTTGTCTAATTTCTGTCTCTCTCTGGCTTCTACGGCTGTAAACTGCTATTTATGTATATTAATCCTGAGCTAACCCTAGACCAAATTAAGGGCCTCATAATAAGCTTTCCAACAAGGTATCATATTTCTTAATTGGGCTTAAGATGAGAAAGTTAGGCCCATTTAAATTAAGGAACATCGTGTATTGCGCACTGATCCGCTCCAGAGGATTCGGGACCCAATTAAGCCTTGATTTTGGCCTAATTTTACAATTCTTATGAAACCTGAAATTGTAGTTCTCTTCCTTATCTTTCTAGGGACAGCAAGATCACCAAAATCCGATATCTGTAGCTTTAGTTATGCTCTGCGCAAGGCAACAAGGTCAGGATGAGTGAAAAATCCAACAATTAACAATGTTTAGCAATTAAACCCAATAATGTAAAAGCAAAAACAATGATTATAAAAGTTGTCTAATTTCCGTCTCTCTCTAGCTGGTGTGGCTGTAAACTGCTATTTATGCTTACTAATCCTGACCTAACCCTAGATCAAATTATGGGCCTCTGAATAAGCTTTCCAACAAGGTATCATATGACTTAATTGGGCTTAAGATGAGTAAGTTAGGTACATTTAAGTGAAGGAACATCATGGACTGCGCACTAATCCGCGCCAATGAACTCGAGGCCCTATTTAGCCTTGATTTTGGCCTAATTTGATAATTCTTGTGAAACCTGAAATTGTAGTTCTCTTCCTTATCTTTCTAGGGACAGCAAGATCGCCAAAATCCGATATCGGTAGCTCTAGTTATGCTATGCGCAAGGCCACAAGGTCAGGATGAATGAAAAATGCGAAAATTAACAATGGTAGCAATTAAGCCCAATAATTTAAAAGTAAAAACAATGATTGTAAAAGTTGTCTAATTTCCCTCTCTCTCTGGATTGTGCGGCTGTAAACTGCTATTTATGCTTATTAATCCTGACCCATCCCTATACCAAATTAAGTGCCCCTCAATAAGCTTTCAACAAGGTTTCAATTGCCTTAATAGGGCTTAAGATGAGTAAGTTAGGCCAATTTAAGGGAAGGATCATCGTGGACTGCGCACTGATCCGCGCCAGAGAACTCGGGACCTAATTTAGCCTTGATTTTGACCTAATTTAACAATTCTTGTGACACATGAAATTGTAGGTGTATTCTTTATCTTTGTAGGGACAGCAAGATCACTAACATCCGATATCTGTAGCTCAAGTTATGCTCTGCGCAAGACAACAAGGTCAGGATGAGTGAAAATTCCGAAAATTAACAATGTTTAGCAATTAAGCCCAATAATGTAAAAGCAAAAACAATGATTGTAAAAGTTGTCTAATTTCCGTCTCTCTCTGGTTTGTGCGGCTATAAATTGCTATTTATGCAAATTAATCATGAGCTAACCCTAGACCAAATTAAGGGACTCTGAATAAGCTTTCCAACAAGGTATCATATGCCTTAATTGGGCTTAAGATGAGTAAGTGTGGCCCATTTAAGTGAAGGAACATCATGGACTGCGCACTGATCCTCACCCGAGAACTCGGGACGCAATGTAGCCTTAATTTTGGCATAATTTGACAACTCTTGTGAAACCTGAAATTGTAGGTCTGTTCCTTATCTTTTTAGGACAGCAAGATCACCAAAATCCGATATATGTAGCTCTAGTTATGCTCTGCACAAGGCAACAAGATCAGGATGAGTGAAAAATCCGAAAATTCACAATATTTAGCAATTAAGCCCGATAATGTAAAAGCAAAAATAATGATTGTAAAAGTTGTCTAACTTCTGTCTCTCTCTGGATTGTGCGGGTTTAAACTGCTATTTATGCTTATTAATCCTGACCTAACCTTAGACCAAATTAAGGTCCTCTGAATAAGCTTTCCAACAAGGTATCATATGCCTTAATTGGTCTTAAGATGAGTAAGTTAGGCCCATTTAAGTGAAGAAACATCATGGACTCCGCACTGATCTGCACCAAAGAACTCGGGACCGAATTTAGCCTTGATTCTGGCCAAATTTTACAACTTTTATGAAACCTGAAATTGTAGGACTCTTCCTTATCTTTCTAGGGAAAGCAAGATCACCAAAATCCGATAAGCTAGGCCCATTTAAGTGAAGTAACATTATGGACTGCGCACAGAACCGCGCCAGAGAACTCGGGACCCAATTTAGTCTTGATTTTGGCCAAATTTGACAATTCTTGTGAAACCTAAAATTGTAGCTCGCTTCCTTATCTTTCTAGGGACAACAAGATCACCAAAATCCGATATCTGTTGCTCTAGTTATGCTCTGCGCAAGGCAACAAGGTCAGGATGAGTGAAAAATCTGAAAATTAACAATGTTTAGTAATTAAGCCCAATTAAGCCCCATAATGTGAGAGCTAAAACAATTATTGTAAAAGTTGTCTAATTTCGGACTCTCTCTGGCTTGTCCGGTTGTAAACTGCAATTTATGCTTGTTAATCCTGACCTAACCCTAGATCAAATTAAGGGCCTCTGAATAAGCTTTCCAACAAGGTTTCATATGCCTTAATTGGGCTTAAGATGAGTAAGTTAGGCCCATTTAAGTGAAGGAACATCATGGAATGCGCACTCATCCGCGCCAGAGAACTCGGGACCCAATTTATCCTTGATTTTGGCCTAATTTGACAATTCTTGTGAAACCTGAAATTGTAGGTCTCTTCCTTATCTTTCTAGGGACAGGAAGATCAGAAAAATCCGATATATGTAGATCTAGTTATGCTCTGCGCAAAGAAACAAGGTCAGGATGAGTGACAAATCTGAAAATTAACAATGTTTAGCAATTAAGCCCAATAATGTAAAAGCAAAAAAATGATTGTAAAAGTTGCCTAATTTCCGTCTCTCTCTGGATTGTGCGGCTGTAAATTGTCATTTATGCCTATTAATAATGACCTATCCCAAGACCAAATTATGGGCCTCTGAATAAGCTTTCCAACAAGGTATCATATGCCTTAATTGGACTTAAGATAAGTAAGTTAGGCCCATTTAAGTGAAGAAACATCATGGACTGCGCACTGATGCGCAGCAAATAACTCGGGACCCAATTTAGCCTTGATTTTAGCCTAATTTTACAATTCTTGTAAAACCCGAAATTGTAGGTCTCTTCCTTATCTTTCTAGGGACAGCAAGATCACCAAAATCCGATATATGTAGCTCTAGTTATGCTCTGCACAAGGCAACAAGGTCAGGATGAGTGAAAAATCCAAAAATTAACAATGTTTAGCTATTAAGCCAAATTAAGCCCCATAATGTGAGAGCTAAAACAATTATTGTAAAAGTTGTCTAATTTCGGTCTCTCTCTGGATTGTCCGGCTATAAACTGCTATTTATGCTTATTAATCCTGACCTAACCCTAGATCAAATTAAGGGCCTCTGAATAAGCTTTCCAACAAGGTTTCATATGCCTTAATTGGGCTTAAGATGAGTAAGTTAGGCCCATTTAAGTGAAGGAACATCATGGAATGCGCACTCATCCGCACGAGAGAACTCGGGACCCAATTTATCCTTGATTTTGGCCTAATTTGACAATTCTTGTGAAACCTGATATTGTAGGTCTCTTCCTTATCTTTATAGGGACAGCAAGATCACAAAAATCCGATATCTGTAGCTCTAGTTATGCTCTGTGCAAAGAAACAAGGTCAGGATGAGTGAAAAATCTGAAAATTAACAAGGTTTAGCAATTAAGCCCAATAATGTAAAAGCAAAAACAATGATTGTAAAAGTTGTCTAATTTCCGTCTCTCCCTGGCTTGTGCGGCTGTAAACTGTCATTTATGCTTATTAATAATGACCTAACCCAAGACCAAATTAAGGGCCTCTGAATAAGCTTTCCAACAAGGTACCATATGCCTTAATTGGACTTAAGATAAGTAAGTTAGGCCCATTTAAGTGAAGGAACATCATGGACTGCGCACTGATGCGCGGTAAAGAACTCGGGACCCAATTTAGCCTTGATTTTAGCCTAATTTGACAATTCTTGTAGTACCCGAAATTGTAGGTCTCTTCCTTATCTTTCTAGGGACAGCAAGATCACCAAAATCCGATATATGTAGCTCTAGTTATGCTCTGCGCAAGGCAACAAGGTCAGGATGAGTGAAAAATCCGAAATTTAACAATGTTTAGCTATTAAGCCCAATTAAGCCCAACAATTTAAAAGCAAAAACAATGATTGTAAAAGTTGTCTAAGTTTCGTCTCTCTCTGGCTTGGGCCACTGTAAACTTCTATTTATTCTTATTAAACCTGACCTAACCCTAGACCAAATTAAGGGACTCTGAATAAGCTTTCCAACAGGGTATCATATGCCTTAATTGGGCTTAACATGGGTAAGTTGGGCCCATTTAAGTGAAGGAACATCATGAACTGCGCACTGATCCGAGACAGAGAACTCGGGACCCAATTTAGCCTTGATTTTGGCCTAATTTCACAATTGTGACAATTGAAATTGTTGGTCTCTTCCTTATCTTTCTAGAGACAGCAGGATCACCAAAATCCGATATCTGTAGCTCTAGTTATGCTCTACGCAAGGCAACAAGGTCAGGATGAGTGAAAAATCCGAAAATTAACAATGTTTAGCTATTAAGCCCAATAATGTAAAAGCAAAAACAATAATTGTAAAAGTTGTCTAATTTTCGTCTCTTTCTGGCTTGTGCGGCTGTAAACGTCTATTTATGCTTATTAAACCTGACCTAACCCTAGACCAAATTAAGGGCCTCTGATTAAGCTTTCCAATAAGGTATCATATGCCTTAATTGGGATTAAGATGTGTAAGTTAGGCCCAATTAAGTGAAGGACATCATGGATTGCGCAGTGGTCCGTGCAAGAGAACTCAGGATCCAATTTAGCCTTGATTTTGGTCTAATTTGACAATCCCTGTGAAACCTGAAATTGTAGCTCTCTTCCTTATCATTCTAGGGACAGCAAGATCACCAAAAGTCGATATCTGTAGCTCTAGTTGTGCTCTCCACAAGGCAACAAGGTCAGGATGAGTTATAAATCCGAAAATTGACAATGTTTAGGAATTAAGCCCAATAATGTAAAAGCAAAAACAATGATTGTAAAAGTTTTCTAATTTCCGTCTCTCTCTGGCTTATGCGGCTGTAAACTTCTACTTATGCTTATTAATCCTGACCTAACCCTAGACCAAATTAAGGGCCTCTGAATAAGTTTCCAACATGGTATCATATGCCTTAATTGGGCTTAAGAAGACTAATTTCGGCCCATTTAAGTGAAGGAACAGCATGACTGTACAATGATCCGGGCCAGAGAAGTCGGGACCCAATTTAGCCTTGATTTTGGCCTAATTTGACAATTCTTATGAAACCTGAAATTGTAGTTCTCTTCTCTATCTTTCTAGGGACAGCAAGATCACCAAAAACCGATATATGTGGCTCTAGTTATGATCTGTACAAGGCAACAGAGTCAGGATGAGTGAAAAATCCGAAAATTAACAATATTTAGCGATTAAGCCCAATAATGTAAAAGCAAAAACAATGATTGTAAAAGTTGTCTAATTTCCGTCTCTCTCTGACTTGTGCGGGTGTAAACAGCAATTTATACTTATTAATCCTGACGTAACCCTAGACCAAATTAAAGGCATCTGAATAAGCTTTCCAACAAAGTATCATAAGCCATAATTGGGCTTAAGATGAGTAAGTTAGGCCCATTTAAGTGAAGGAACATCATGGTCTGTGCACTGATGCGTGCCAGAGAACTCGGGACCCAATTTAGCCTTGATTTTGGCCTAATTTGACAATTCTTTAGAAACCTGAAATTGTAGGTCTCTTCCTTATCTTTCTAGGCACAGCAAGATCACCAAAATCCGATATCTGTAGCTCTAGTTATGCTCTGTTCAAGGCAACAAGGTCAGGATGAGTGAAAAAATCCGAAAATTAATAATGTTTAGTAATTAAGCCCAATTAAGCCCAATAATGTAAAAGGAAAAAGAATGATTATAAAAGTTGTCTAATTTCCATCTCTCTCTGGCTTGTATGGCTGTAAACTGCTACTTATGCTTATTAATCCTGACATAACCCTAGACCAAATTATTGGCCTCTGAATAAGCTTTCCAACAAAGTATCACAAGCCTTAATTGGGCTTAAGATGTGTTAGTTAGGCCCATTTAAGTGAAGGAACGTCATGGTCTGCGCACTGATGCGTGCCAAAGAACTCGGGACCCAATTAACCTTTATTTTGGCCTAATTTGACAATTCTTTTGAAATCTGAAATTGTAAGTCTCTTCCTTATCTTTCTAGGGACAACAAGATCACCAAAATCTGATATCTCTAGTTCTAGTTATGCTCTGTTCAAGGCAACAAGGTCAGGATGAGTGAAAAATCTGAAAATTAAAAATGTTTAGCAATTATGCCCAATAATGTAAAAGCAAAAACAATGATTGAAAAAGCTGTCTAATTTCCATCTCTCTCTGACTTGTGCGGCTATAAACTGCTATTTATGCTTGTGAATCCTGACCTAACCCTAAACCAAATTAAGTGCCTCTGAATAAGCTTTTCAACAAGGTTTCATATGCTTTAATTGCGCTTAAGATGAGTAAGTTACACTAGTGGAAAATATACATTAGACTGTAAAGGTTTACGCCAGTTAACCAAAAACTAGACGTTAAAAAGGAGGCGGTGGCAGTTTTGTAAATAATTATTTCACTGTTAACGTCAGTTGTTTTAAGGACTGACGTTAAAAGTGAGGCGGTGGCAGTTTTGTAAATATAAAATCACTATTTGCGTCAGTTGTTTAATGAACTGACGTTAAAAGTGTTTTGGAAGAAATTATTAAAACTTTTAACGTCAGTTGTTTATAAACCTGACGTTATAAGTGTGATTTTTACTTCAGTTAAATAAATAAGCGGCGTAAATAATCAACTCATTCCTATCTTTCTTTCGTTGTCATCTCAGTGTTGTCACACTTAACGTAGATCATCACTCCATATAGTGCAGTTTATTTCTAATCTTTTTCTTAAAAAAGTTTATTTTTAATCTTAATTAATTAGCTTGAATTAGTAAATTAACAAATTCTTGTGCAAATTAAAATAAATAAACACTTAACATAAAACAAGTTATATATGTATAATCAAATCTTATCTCATTGAAGCGATTCATAAGTTACAATTACATGTTTAAAAGATAAAAAATTTCCGCAAGATATATAGCACTAAAATTAAAAAAGTTTCTGCTTCAACATCATTTTCTTCTCAGTCCTGTGCTGATCAGAATCTGCAACATCGATTCTTCTCATTGAAGCGATTCATAAGTTACAATTACATGTTTAAAAGATAAAAAATTTCCGCAAGATATATAGCACTAAAATATAAAAAAGTTTCTGCTTCAACATCATTTTCTTCTCAGTCCTGTGCTCAGAATCTCCAACATTGAATGCATGCCCTCCCTCATTTGAAGTCGATGCTCCATCTGAATCCACAGTCACTTTGGAGCCGCGGCAGAGTGAAGGGTGCACTCGATCTGTTTCAGCAATATTCTTGGAACATCCACTTGGTTCCAAAGCTGAGGTTTTGGAACTATAGCTGCCGATTCTCCCGAAGGATGATGGTGTGTGCAAATCACATTACGTGATTCACCCAACCTTACCATCCATGTTACGTGATTCACACAACCTCAGAAGTTGTTTTGACCATTAAGACAGAGACCTTTAAGTCTAGGTATAGGAAGAAAGAGTGATGAAGTTAATCTCCATGGCAGGGCCATATTGTGAAGCAGAAAAATTAAAGGAAGGAAGGAAGCTATTTATAGGAGTTGGGGATGAAGTTACTAGGCGTCATAAGTTGCTAAAAAATTAAATTGATCATTAAGAGCATTAGGTTCCAAGGCGCATTGGGAGTTGGCCTGGCAGTCATATATTATAAACGTGCAGAAAAGAAAACGCCAGAAGGAGTAGGAAGATACACTTTTAACGTCAGTTGTTGAATAAAACTGACGTAAAAAGCGTTTTTAAAATAAAAAATATTTATTTTTAACGTCCGTTGTTTATACAACCGACGTTAAAGTGTGATTTTTACTTCAGTTAAATAAACAGCTGACGTAAATAATCCTATATCCCTATCGAAATGCCCTGTTGTCACACAGTGCATTAACGTCGATTGTTGAATAAAACTGAAGTTAAAAGTGTTTTTAAAATAAAAATATTTATTTTTAACGTCATTGTTTATACAATTGACATTAAAAGTGTGATTTTTACTTGATTAAATAAATAGATGAGCGTAAATAATCCTATATCCCTAGCTATCCGGAATGCCCCTGTTGTCACTCAATTAACACAGGTCTCGAGCCATTTTGTGAAGGAATAGAAATATAGAGGAAAAGAAGAGGCGTGTGGGGCTATTACGAAGTATGTTACTTTATACAGACAACACTTTTAACGTCAGTTGTATTCAACAACTGACGTTAAAAGTGTTTTTTTAAAAAATATTAATATTTAACGTCAGTTGTTAATAAAACTGACGTTAAAAAATTAATTTTAACGACAGTTGTTTAATAAAACTGACGTTAAATGTTGTTTTATGTTTGCACCCGCGAGCCTTCTGCACTTCGCTCTGTACGTACGTCCCTTTTCTATTTTCATCACGCTCAACCCTAAATCACTCTCAACCCTCACTCTCACTCTCACTCTCACCCAGCACAGAACCCTAATCGCGAGCTCATCTCCACCGCAACCACCGCGAGGGCTTCTTCGCCACCACTGTGAGGTACACTATTAACCCTAACTCCGTCTTTCCATTCATTCTTTGCAATAACTTGACGTACATCTCTCTTTCCCCTTCCCGCGCACTAACTCTCCTTGTCCCTCTGCTCTCAGTAACCACATCGAACGTTGGCCACCACTCGAGCTCCCCTCCCCACCACCACGCGAGCACCTATTTCTGGTGAGTATTTAGGGCACATTTTTGTATTTTTGGTTTTGAGTGTATGTTGAAACTGTAGTCTCGGTAGTTGAAACTTGAAACCGTGAGTTTGATTTGTTTGGAATGTACGTCTCTGTTTTTGGTTTTGAGTGCATGTTGCTCTGCTGGTTGATCTGTCACAGCCGTGATGCTAATCACGGCTAGGCCGTGATCAGTTCTGCCTGTGATGGCATGGTCTGTTCAGTTGGCACGTTACGGCCGTGACCATTTCTTGGCAATTAATCTTTAAAAACTATAGTTTTCAATCTCTCGTATTGTCCTTATATTGGATATATATATGTTTTGTATATCTACAGGACCTATCTAGTTATGGATCGTAGTTGGATGGTTTGTAAGCGTACTAGTGCTGAGTATTTGAAGGGGGTGGGAGAATTTATAGAATTTGCTCAAAGGAATGTTCCTAATAGTAATGGAATGTTCTGTTGTCCTTGTGTCAAGTGTTTGAATACGAGGAAATGTACGGTGAAGGATATACGTACTCATTTGATTTGTGAAGGGATTTGCTTGAGTTATACAAGATGGATATGGCATGGTGATATGTTGTTGAGTAGTAATACGGCGAGTGTCTCCCAAAGTGAGGACGTTGACGTAGATATGGAGGATGATCAAGTAGAGGACATGATCCGTGATATTGGACAAGAATCTTTTCATCGAGCGCATGTGTATGATAGGTTGTGCGGTGATGCGGATAAGCCTTTATATCCAGGGTGTACTACTCATACACGGTTGTCGGCAGTGCTAAAATTGGTTTGTGTGAAGGCGAGAAATGGTTGGAGCGATAAAAGCTTCACGGAATTGCTTGAAGTGTTGAAAGACTTGCTTCCGGAGGACAACACATTGCCTGACCGTAACTTTGAGGCCAAGAAGGTAATGTGTCCTATGGGTATGGAGTATAAGAAGATACACGCATGCCCCAATGATTGCATATTGTACACCGGTGTTCATGAAGACAAACACGATTGCCCCAAATGTGGGTTATCACGATACAAAGTGAAGGGTGGTGATGATGATGATGATGTTGATGATGTGAGAAAAAAGGGTCCTCCTGCGAAGGTGCTGTGGTATCTTCCAATAATTCCAAGGTTCAAGCGTCAGTTAACCAAAAGCTAGACGTTAAAAGGAGTCAGTTAACTTTTAACGTCAGTTGTTAATTGAATGGACGTTAAAAGGAGTCACTTAACTTTTAACGTTTGTTCTTTCATCAACAGACGTTAAAGGTTATTTTAATAATTTTTTAGCTAGTATACGTACCCTTCCGCATTTCCTTCCTCAAAGTTTCAGTTTCACTTGCTTTTATGTTTTGTGTTTCTGTTTTGAAAACTAAAATATATGTGCGAAGTAAAAATGCTATAAGTTGAATCAATAACCCAAACCGGATCTCATTCATGAAGTGTATCAATAATACAATTACAATATACATTCAAAATTTTAAAATCCTATAAAAAGTTACATTGAAAGGGTTTAAAATCCTAAACATTTGTTGAGGCTTCGTTCCCTTCACGGGTGAGCAAGAGAGGAGAGTCGAGCGACTAAGTTTTCCAGAGCGGCTGAGCAAGGGTGCACTCGATCTGTTTCAGCAATGGTCTTGGAACAGTCACTTGCTTCCAAAGCTGAGGTTTTGGAACTGTAGCTGCCGATTCTCCTGAAGGATGATAAGGTGAGCAACTCACATATGTGATTTACACAACCTTATCACCCATGTTATGTGATTTACACAACCTCAGAAGTTGTTTGACCATTAAGACAAAGATCTTTGAGTCTAGGAATAGGAAGAAAGAGTGATGAAGTTAATCTCCATGGCAGAGCCATATTGTGAAGCAGAAAAATAAAAGGAAGGAAGGAAGCTATTTATAGGAGCAGGGGATGAAGTTACTAGGCGTCGTAAGTTGCTAAAAAAAATAAGTTGATCATTAAGAGCATTAGGTTCCAAGGCGCATTGGGAGTTGGCAGTCATATATTATAAACGTGCAAAATGAATAGTGAATTTAACACTTTTAACGTCAGTTGTTTATACAACTGACGTTAAATGTGTGATTTTTACGGCAGTTAAATAAATAACTGACGTAAATAATTATGAAACTCATTTCTTTCGTTGTCATCTCCCTGTTGTCACTCTTAACGCATATCACTCCATATATTGCAGTTTATTTCTAAACCTTTTTTTTAAACAAGTTTATTTTTAATGTTAATTAATTAGATTGAATTAGCAAACAAATTCTTGTGCAAATTAAAATAAATAAACACTTAACATAAAACAAGTTATATATGTATAATCAAATCGTATATCATTGAAGCGATTCATAAGTTACAATTACATGAGTAAAAGATAAAAAATTTCTGCAACATAGCACTAAAATATAAAAAAGTTTCTGCTTCAACATCAATTTCTTCTCAGTCCTGTCCTCGATCAGAAACTCCAATGGATGCATCTCCTCCCTTACTTGAATTCCTTGATACACCATCTGAATCCACTGTCACTTTGGAGCCAAAACAGAGTGAAGGGATAGGATGAAATAAGGTGAGGGAATCACATTACGTGATTCACCCAACCTTACCATCCATGTTACGTGATTTACTCAACCTCAGAAGTTTTTTGACCATTAAGACAAAGACCTTTAAGTCTAGGTATAGGAAGAAATAACAAAAGTCTCAGATCCATTTTGTGAAGGAATAGAAAACACACGAAATATAGAGGAAAAGAAGAGGCTGTATTACAGACTGATACAGAAGAATGATACTTTATATAGAGACAAGAGACTAACTGATTTTCTAGAAAACTGATCTATAAACTTAATGCTCATTAAGAGTATTATAGGTTACAATGTGCATAGGTAAGTAGCACAACAGTCATGGGTAAGTAGCAAAGTAGTCAAAGGAATGGATGTTTTTGCAGAAACTTATACACTTTTAACGTCAGTTGTTTAATACAACTGACGTTAAAAGTGTTTTCAAAATAAAAAATATTTATTTTTAACGTCAGTTTTTTATACAACTGACGTTAAAAGTGTGATTTTTATTTCAGTTAAATAAATAGCTGACGTAAATAATCCTATATCCCTATCTGAAATGCCCTGTTGTCACTCTTAACACTGGTCAATCCATATATACAGTGCAGTTTATTTCTAAACTTTTTTTTAAACAAGTTTATTTTTAATCTTAATTAATTAGCTTGAATTAGTAAACAAATTCTTGTGCAAATTAAAATAAATAAACACTTAACATAAAACAAGTTATATATGTATAATCAAATTGTATCTCATTGAAGCGATTCATAAGTTACAATTACATGATTAAAAGATAAAAAATTTCTGCAACATAGCCCTAAAATATAAAAAAGTTTCTGCTTCAACATCATTTTCTTCTCAATCATGTCCTCAGAAATTCCATTGGATGCAAAGTTTTAGCTTCAACATCATTTTCTTCTCAGTCCTGTCCTCAGAAACTCCAATGGATGGATCGATGCATCTCCTCCCTCACTTGAATTCCATGATGCATCGTGAATCCACAGTCACTAGCAGTGAAAGCAAAGTGAAAGGGATCTTTGCATCACCTCCTTCACTAGAATTCCTTGATGCATCGTCTTGAATCCACAGTCACTTGGGGCCAAAGCAGAGTGAAAGGGATGGCTGGGATGAAATAAAGTGAGTAAATCACATTACGTGATTTACACAACCTTACCATCCATGTTACGTGATTTACTCAACCTCAGATGTTTTTTGACCATTAGGACAGAGACCTTTAAGTCTAGGTATAGGAAGAAATAACAAAAGTCTCAGAGCCATTTTGTGAAGAATAGAAAACGCACGAAATATAGAGGAAAAGAAGAGGCTGTATTACAAACTGATACAGAAGAATGGTACTTTATATAGAGAAGAGAGACTAGCTGATTTTATTGAAAACTGATCTATAAACTTAATGCTCATGGGTAAGTAGCACAGTAGTTAAAGGAATTAATGTTTTTGCAGAAACTTATACACTTTTAACGTCAGTTGTCTTCATCAACTGACATTAAAAGTGTTTTTAAATAAAAAATATTTATTTTTAACGTCAGTTGTTTAATATAACTGACGTAAAATGTTGTTTTATTTTTTATTATAACGTAAACAATGACTTTTAACGTCAATTTCTTAAGACAACTCACGTTAAATAGATTACCTTTAACATCAGTTGCTACAAACAACTAACGTAAAATGTTGTTTTATTTTGGGTTTTTGATTATAACGTTTACACCGGCGCGCCTTCTGCACTTCGCTCTGTACGTCTCTGTTCTTCTCTTTCACGCTCACTCTCACTCCCAACTCTCACTCTGACTCTCAACTCTCACTCTCACTCTCACTCTCACTCTCAACTCTCACTCACTCTCACTCTCACTCTCACTCTCACTCTGCCCTAATCGTGAGCTCATCTCCACCGCAACCGCCGTGAGGGCTTCTTCCCCACCACCGTGAGGTACACTCTTAACCCTAACTCTGTCTTTCCCGCTCATTCTTTGCAATAACTTGACATCTCTCTTTCCACGTCCCGCACACTAACTATCCTTGTCCCTCTGCTCTCAGTAACCACATCGAACGTTGGCCACCATGCGAGCACCTATTTCTGGTGAGTTTTTAGGGCACATTTTTTTATGTTTGGTTTTGAGTGTATGCTGAAACTGTAGTCTCTGTAGTTGAAACTTGAAACTGTGAGTTTGAGTTGTTTGGAATGTCTCTATTTCTGGTCGTGGGTTTTGTGTTTTCTCTTGTTTTTCTTTTGCTATCATGACCTATTTCAAAATGGGAAGAAATTTAGAGTTGCTTGTAGCATGTGAGATCAACAATATATTGCTCATTGGAATTCTGTTTTGTTAATTTATCTTCATCTGCTTATTTCTTTTGTCTTAAGAAACCTGAAAATGGTGTAAATTTGAAATAATTTTTAAATGCCTTGGATATATGTTTTGTATATCTACAGAACCTATCTAGTTATGGATCGTAGTTGGATGGTTTGTAAGCGCACTAGTGCTGAGTATTCGAAGGGGGTGGGAGAATTTATAGAATTTGCTCAAAGGAATGTTTCTAATAGTAATGGAATGTTCTGTTGTCCTTGTGTCAAGTGTTTGAATACGAGGAAATGTACGGTGAAGGATATACGTACTCATTTGATTTGTGAAGGGATTTGCTTGAGTTATACAAGATGGATATGGCATGGTGATGTGTTATTGAGTAGTACGGCAAGTGTCTCCCAAAATGAGGACGTTGACGTAGATATGGAGGATGATCGAGTAGAGGACATGATCCGTGATATTGGACAATAATCTTTTCATCGAGCTCATGTGTATGATAGGTTGTGCAGTGATGCGGATGAGCCTTTATATCCAGGGTGTACTACTCATACACGGTTGTCGGCGGTGCTAAAATTGGTTTGTGTGAAGGTGAGAAATGGTTGGACCGATAAAAGCTTCACGGAATTTCTTGAAGTGTTGAAAGACTTGCTTCTAGAGGACAACACATTGCCTGACCATAACTATGAGGCCAAGAAGGTATTGTGTCCGATGGGTATGGAATATAAGAAGATACACGCATGCCCCAATGATTGCATATTGTACACCGGTGTTCATGAAGACAATCACGATTGCCCCAAATGTGGGTTATCACGATACAAAGTGAAGGGTGGTGATGATGATGATGATCTTGAAGATGTGAGAAAAAAGGGTCCTCCTGCGAAGGTGTTGTGGTATCTTCCAATAATTCCAAGGTTCAAGTGATTGTTTGCCAATGCGAAAGATGCGAAGAATCTTAGATGGCATAATGATGAGAGGAAACGTGATGGAAAGGTTCGTCATCCTGCTGATTCTATGTAATGGAAGAATATTGATACTATGTTTCCGGATTTCGTCGATGAGCCAAGAAACCCAAGGCTTGGACTTGCTACGGATGGAATGAATCCTTATGGTAACATGAGTAGTATTCATAGTTCGTGGCCTGTTCTGTTGATAATTTACAACCTGACCCCTGGGTTGTGCATGAAGCGCAAATACATGATGTTGTCTATGATGATTTCGGGCCCAAAGCAACCGGGAAATGACTTAGATGTTTATCTAAGTCCCTTGATTGAGGACTTGAAAACACTGTGGGTGGAAGGTGTTGATGTAGTTGACGGGTATTCTCATGAGACTTTCAAGCTTCGTGCCATGTTATTTTGCACCATCAACGACTTTCCAGCATACGGTAACTTGTCCGGGTACAGTGTCAAGGGGCATAAAGCATGCCCTATATATGAAGAAGGCACATGCTACACTCAGTTGCATCATGGAAAGAAGACGGTTTACCTTGGGAATCAGAGATTTCTTAGACGTGATCACCCATATCGTAAGATGAAAAAAGGTTTTAATGGATGCCAAGAGACAGAAGAAGCTCCGACGACCTTAATTGGAGATCATGTTTATCATAGGGTAAAGGGCATCGATGTTATATTCGGCAAGTCCAAAAAGAAAGGTAAAGCTGCTGAGAGAAACAAATGGAAGAAGAGGTCGATATTCTTTGATCTTCTATACTGGCGCAAGCTTGATCTCAGA
Organism: Sophora flavescens; assembly: GCA_030762895.1. Classification (NCBI taxonomy): domain Eukaryota; kingdom Viridiplantae; phylum Streptophyta; class Magnoliopsida; order Fabales; family Fabaceae; genus Sophora; species Sophora flavescens. Next base: position 193,273,502 of record CM061066.1, on the reverse strand, counting down.
CACTGCATTGATGTGATGCATGTGGAGAAAAATGTGTGTGATAGTGTGATCGGGACGCTTCTCAACATTCAGGGCAAGACAAAGGATGGTGTGAATGCTCGTCTCGACCTCGTTGCTATGGGCATACGAGAGCAGTTAGCTCCAGTTGTTGAGGATGGTAAGCGGACTTATTTGCCGCCAGCATTGTTGGTGTAAGCCCTAGAGGCCAATGTATTTCTTTAGACTTAGATTTGTATCTTGCTATTATATATATATATATATATATGATATGAGGCATTCCAGTTTATTGCGTTACTTGTTTAAACATAATAACGTCCTTAGAATAGAAATCTCAGTTCAATAGAATATCAAGTATTTGACTTGATCGTGAGACACTATTGAACAATGAAATCCTATTCTTAAATATCCGTAGTCAAGTATTTTATTAATAAGGACAATAATAATACAATTGAGACTATTATGTGTGCAGACTGATGACCATATCTCACAGGTCATGGATATGAGATATCAAGTCGACACATAGGTACACATTAAGTTAATGATGTACTGGATTGACCCACCATGAGAACACTACATGGAGTGTTATGTGAGTGTCATAAGTAGTTCTCATAGGGACAATGGTGCATACAATCCTTCGACCTGAAATCACTACGATCCCTACATGAGGAGTCATGTGCTTTAATATCGTCAAACGTCATCTGTAATAGGATGATTATAAAGACGGTCATTGGGCATACCACGAGCCATGCAGAGGGATGTGAGTGACCTAGATGGAATTTGTCCCTCCTACATAACAGGAGTAATATCTGTGGGCCCCCTGATAGAGTGAGACTGTAAAATGCATGGCCGTGCTGAAATGAGTCAATATGAGATATTGACCTCATTTGTTGTTAAGTCTACTCGGGTATCAGGGAACATGATATTGAACCATACAAGGGTGACACATTCTATGCCTTGTGTTCAATATAGATATATGGACAAAGGGATAATAATGCACATGAATATTTGTCACAGAAAGGTTTCGTCAAATCACTGACTTTCTCACTACTTAGGTAGCAGTGATGTATTGCTAGATACCGCTCACTGTTTGTAATATTAAATGGGATTTCAGACATGAAAAGTTCATGTTGTTGCGGCTGAGGTTCCAAGTGTTGAAACCGTAGCCGCCGTTCCTTGCAACGTGAAGTGTTCACGGGCCTTGCGGTTTTAGGGTTGAAAGGTTGACGCCGTAGCCACCAAGGAAGCGAGGCACACTTCGGAGAGAAAATTTTTCTTCGGGGCTTACACCCGTGCTACCTCTGCGTAGTGTGTAATTTCGAATTTCAAATTTTAAAAATTTTATGTCACCATTTAATAATTATATCAATTACAATAAATGTAATTTGTTACAATAAATGTGATTTATATAAATGTGATTTATATCAATTACAATAAATGTGATTTGTTACAATAAATGTGATTTATATAAATGTGATTTATATCAATTACAATAAATGTGATTTATGTTAATTGAATAAATGTGATTTATGTCAATTACAATAAATGTGATTTGTGGTAACAACAATTGCAATAAATGTGATTTATGTCATTTACAATAAATATGATTTATAATAAATGTGATTTATGGTAACAACAATTGCAATAAACATGATTTATAGTAACATCTATTATAATAAATGTGATTTATTTATATATATATGTTATGTTTTCAAAATTCAGATTTTGAAATCTCTAATTTATGAAATTAATAATAATAATAATTGTGTATTATTATTGGTTGTTACTATTTATTTGGTGATGTATGGTGAATGGTTATGGCCTTAGTCCTTTTACCTTTTGGTTTATATTTTGAAATACGGCCTGCGTGCCGTGCCTTTCTCTTATATTCCATATGTATCTTCTTTTCTCATCTCACTCCCCTCATATGTAAAATGAGGTTTCTGTTTATGTAATGTAATGATGGAGACAAGAAGACGCTATCACGTGGGAGATCTTGCTTGGAGAAGCTTGGACGCTCCTAGGTTTTAGTTTAGATTCTCTCATTGGCTTGGGAGAATCAATGCGTTAGGGGCCATAACCATATCACATTTATTTGCCTTATATATGTATGAGATGCATGTATGTATATAGTATGTTAAAAGAGTTTAACTAATATATGTATGAGATGCATATATGTAAATAATAAGTTAAAGAGTTTAACAAATGATGAGATCAAACTTTAAACAAATCCCTCAAAAGGAAATATTAAGTCACATTTAAAGGCATTCCGATGCATGGCACTCGTCAAGACTATTATCGATTAAGTGTGGGTCCGCCAAAGAGGGGTACCTTTATCTATAATAGTAAGACGCGATGGGACAAATGTAATGTTCAACTGCTATCCATTGGGTCTGACTAAACTAAGCCAACTTCAATAGGATTGAAATGCTTAGAGAGTCATAAGTTGGGATTTAGTCCATGTGATGGATTAGAATAAGAGTTATTCACCCAACTGTCCAAGAGTTGCATGAGATGCAATCGGAAAGTGTTTCCTACCTAAATAACCGAATTTTAAGTGATCAGCCAAAGCTGACTTAAAGCTAGGTGAAATATGGATCTTGGCCCACTAGAAAATCTTCCAACGGGATTTTCCGAATCAATGATGAGGGTCTTTGTTTTGAGTAAAATAGTGGGAGGCGTATTTAATTAAAGACATAATTAAATAACTTCATGGCATGATACTTATATTTTTCATATTTATCTCTGTAGATTACCATGGCATCAAATACATCAAGTAACCTGTCATTGCAATCCGTCCTTGAGAAGGACAAACTATCCGGAACGAATTTTCTGGACTAGTACAGAAACTTGAGGATTGTCCTCAAACATGAGAAAAAGCTGTATGTTCTTGAGGAGCCTATTCCTGAGGAGCCACCGGCTTCAAGCTGCTCCTAGATGGGGTGAGAGATGCTTATAAGAAGCATCAGGATGACGCCTTAGACGTCGGCTGTCTTATGCTTGATACCATGACCTCTGAGCTGCAAAAGCAACATGAGACCATGGAGGCGTACGATATGATCGTGCACCTCAAGCTTCTCTACCAAGAGCAAGCAAGGCATGAGCGGTTCGAAGTTTCCAGAGCCCTTTTCCAGTGTAAATTAGCAGAAGGGAGCCCTGTGAGTCCTCATGTACTCCAGATGATCGGGTACATTGAGAATCTCGAGAGACTGTGATTTCCTTTAGGCCTAGAGTTGGCCACCGACTTGGTTCTGCAATCGTTGCCTGAGAGCTATAGTCAGTTTGTCATGAACTTCAATATGAATGATCTTGACAAGCCTTTGCAGTAATTGTTGAGCATGTTAAGAATGCTGAACAAAATATTAACAAAGGAAAGGGGAAGGCCATTTTGATGGTCCAGGCTGGAAATAGCAAGAAGCAGCCCAAGAAGCCCAAGAACAAACAAAAGGGCAAGGGCAAGGGCAAGGCCATCAACAAGATCAAACCCAGTACTACGGTTTTGAAGCATGTGGGTGGTGTGGCTAAGGAAGGCAATTGCTTCCACTTGTGGTCGGACGGACATTGGAAGAGGAACGCCCAAAATACCGGGAAGAGATCAAGAAGAAGAAAGGAAGTGAGACTTCCGCTTCAGGTATGTTTGTTATAGAAGTCAACTTATTCTTCTTGCATCATGGGTATTAGATACTGGATGTGGTTCTCACATTTGTACAAATGTGCGAGGACCTAGACAGGATTAGACCATTGACAAAGGGCGAAGTCGATCTCAGCAGTGGAAATGGAGCAAAGGTCTTGCTTTAGTGTAGGGACTTATGTGTTGACTTTGCCCATTGGGCTTACTATTGATTAGAGAAGCTGTTATTTTGTGCCTGCAATTAGCGGGAATATCATTCCGTTTCTTGTTTGGACAAGATTGGTTTTCTTTTATAATAAAGAACAAAAGTTGTTCTATTTATTTGGATGATATTTTCTATGCTAGTGCACACATGAGTAATGGACTTTATGTCCTTGATCTTGAAATGCCCATCTATAACATAAATACTAAGAGGTTCAAACCAAATGAGTTGAACCCGTCTTATCTTTGGCATTGTCGTTTAGGCCATATAAATGAGAAGCGCATTTGAAGCTCCATAAAGATGGACTCTTGGACTCATTTGATTATGAATCATATGAGATATGTGAGTCTTGTTTATTGGGAAAGATGACTAAAGCTCCATTCAGGCAAAGGTGAAAGAGCCAACGATCTTTTGGGTCTTATACATAGCGATGTATGCGGACCCCTAAACACATCAGCTAGAGGTGGTTTTCGGTACTTCATCACATTTCTTGATGATTTCAGTAGATATGGATTTGTGTATCTTATGAAACATAAATCGGAATCCTTTGAAAAGTTCAAGGAATTCAAAAATGAGGTACAAAACCAACTTGGTAAAAATATTAAAGATCTTCGATCAGATCGAGGTGGTGAATATTTGAGCCTAGAGTTTGATGATCATCCGAGAGAGTGTGGGATTTTATCTCAACTCACTCCACCGGAACACCACAATGGAATGGTGTTTACGAGAGGAGAAATCGAACCTTGTTGGACATGGTTCGGTCTATGATGAGTCATGCAAACCTTCCAAACTCTTTCTCGGGGACATGCTCTATTAACAAGCAACTTTTACACTTAACCGTGTTCCATCCAAAACGGTAGAAAAGACACCATATGAGATATAGAGCGGTAGACGACCCAGCATATCTTTTATGAAGATTTGGGGTTGTGAAGCATATGTAAAACGTCAAGTTTCTAATAAGCTTGATCCCAAATCTGATAAATGCTTCTTTGTGGGGTATCCCAAAGGAACCAAGGGATACCAATTCTATAATCCTTACGAAGGCAAAGTGTTTGTCGCACGGACTGGTGTATTCATAGAAAAGGAGTTTATCTCCATAGGAACCAGTGGGAGGAAGATAGAACTTGAAGAAATTCAAGAATCACAGAGTAGTGACCTACCATTGGTGGAGCAGGAGCAACCTTCACGAGAATCGTTGTGGAGGAACAACCCGCTCCAAAGAGCACAAGGCCAGGCGTAGGTCTAACAGGATACGTCACCGACTGAGAGATATGGATTTCTCATGACTCCACAAGGTGATGTATTGCTCATGGATCAAGATGAGCATGTGACCTACCAATGAGGCAATCCGGCCCCGAGAATCGAGAAGTGGCTTGAGGCCATGAAATGCGAGATGGATTCCATGTACACCAACTAGGTATGGACCTTGGTAGAGCCACCCGAAGGGGTAAAACCCATAGGGTGCAAGTGGGTTTTCAAAAAAGAAAACCGACATGGATGGTAAGGTACACACCTTTAAGGCGCGATTGGTCGCTAAGGGTTTCAAGCAAATTCATGGTGTCGACTATGATGAGACCTTTTCACTGTTGCGATGCTTAAATCCGTCCAGGATCTTACTTGCTATCGCTGCATACCATGATTATGAGATATGGCGAGATGGATGTCAAAACTGCCTTCCTTAACGGAAAGCTTCTTGAGGATGTGTACATGACACAACCTGAAGGCTTTGACATTTCGGAGGATGCCGAAAGGTATGTAAATTGCACCGATCAATCTATGGATTGAAGCAAGCTTCAGAGTTGGAACCTTCGTTTTGATGATGTTTGTAAGACGATGCGGATTCATCAAAAATGAAGATGAACCTTGTGTCTACGAGAAGGTTAGTGGGAGCATTGTTGTTTTTCTGGTGTTATATGTAGATGACATATTACTCATTGGAAATGACATCCCTACACTACAAAATGTAAAGACATGGTTAGGGAATTGCTTCTCTATGAAAGATTTGGGTGAGGCTACCTATGTATTGGGAATCAGGATCTATAGGGATAGATCGCTGAAATTACTTGGCCTAAGTCAGAGTACATACATAGACAAAGTGTTGAGACGCTTTAACATGCATGAATCCAAGAAAGGACTATTGCCTATGTCACATGGTATATGCCTGTCAAAGGCACAATCCCCTTCCACTCAAGAGGATAGGGATCGCATAGTAAGATTCCATATGCATCCACAATTGGATCTATCATGTATGCCATGTTATGTACTCGACCAGATGTATCGTATGCTTTAAGCATAACGAGCAGGTACCAGTCTGATCCCGGTGAAAGTCACTGAGTACTGTCAAGAACATCCTTAAGTACTTGAGAAGAACTAAGGATTCGTTCTTGGTATATGGAGGCGAGGAAGAGCTTGCTGTAATAGGTTACACCGATGCTAGCTTCCAGACCGATAAGGAGGATTCCAGATCGCAATCTGGTTATGTGTTCTGCCTGAATGGCGGGGCTGTGAGCTGGAAGAGTTCAAAGCATGAGATAGTTGCTGATTCTACTACAGAGGCTGAGTATATTGCCGCCTCCAATGCAGCAAAGGAGGCTGTTTGGATCAGGAAGTTCATTGCTGAACTTGGTACGGTTCCAAGTATTGTGAACCCCATTGATCTCTATTGTGATAACAATGGGGCCATTGCACAAGCCAAGGAACCTAGATCTCATCAGCGATCCAAACATATACTTAGGCGCTTCCATCTCATTCGAGAGATCATCGATAGAGGAGATGTGAAAATATGCAGAGTACCAACACTTGATAACGTTTGACCCACTTACGAAACCTCTTGCTGAAGCATGAAGGTCACACTAGGCAAATTCGGAGGCAACCAAAAAAATTTTTTTTTTTTTTCCAATTTCTTAAAAAAAAAAAAAAAACAAAATAGTGACAATGGTGCATACAATCCTTCGACACGAAATCACTCGATCCCTACATGAGGAGTCGTGTGCTTTAATATCGTCAAACGTCATCTATAATAGGATGATTATAAAGACGGTCATTGGGCATACCACGAGCCATGCGAGAGGGATGTGAGTGACCTAGATGGAATTTGTCCCTCCTACATAACAGGAGTAATATCTTGGGCCCCCCGATAAAGTGAGAGAAAAATGCATGGCCGTGCTGAAGTGAGTCAATATGAGATATTGACCTCATTTGTTGTTAAGTCTACTCGGGTATCAGGGAACATGATATTGAACCATACAAGGGTGACACATTCTATGCCTTGTGTTCAAAATAGATATATGGACAAAGGGATAATAATGCACATGAATATTTGTCACAGAAAGGTTTCGTCAAATCACTGACTTTCTCACTACTTAGGTAGCAGTGATGTATTGCTAGATACCGCTCACTGTTTGTAATATTAAATGGGATTTAATGTTACTACTAACGTTTTGGGAACCTATAGGGTCACACACATAAGAGCGGATTAAAAGAAGCATTAAAAGGAGAGTTGGACTTTCCTATTGGGCCTAGCGCATAGTACATGGGCTTTGGTCAAATGCTGCTCACTAACTCACTTAAGGAGGCGCTACTATAAGTAGACCACTTAAGTTGTTGTGCCCAGACGGTTGATACCCTAGCCGCACAAAGCGAGTAAGAGTGAACAGTAAGCCTCGGTTTTGAAGCTAGCACTGCAATACAGAGGCGCTTCAGGTTCGTGACGTTGGACGTTCACGGAGTCCGCTCGTGTGGATACCTCTAGAGACACCTTTTGTGTGGTGTTCGTGATAGACGAATTTCAACCAACAGCCATCGCTTCAAGAGGTAAACTTTTTAATCATGAATCATGACCATTCGCAAGAATCCTTCGATGGGAATTTTTCCGCTGCGTTTTATTTTGTTTTATATGCAAATTCCCAACAAGCATGTCATACTTTGTCAAAAAAAGAGAGACAAAGTTTCTGCGGGTGTCTTCAGGGCATCAAAGTTCCACATGGTTACTCTTCAAATATGAAGAGGCTTATCTCTAGTGATCTTAAATTGGTTGGCCTAAAGTTTCATGATTGTCACATCTTGATGCAACAACTTTTGCCCGTTGCTATTCGCGGTTTTGATCCAAAAAATGTGAGACATGCCATTACTCGGTTGTTCTCATTCTTCAATTCTATATGTAGCAAAGTCGTTGACCCCCGTATGTTGGATGGGTAAGAAGTTGAGGCTGCTACAATCTTGTGCCAATTGGAGATGTATTTTCCTCCTTCCTTTTTCGACATAATGGTTCACTTAATTGTTCATTTGGTGAGGGAGATTAGATTATGTGGGCCGGTTTTTCTGAGATGGATGTACCCAGTTGAGCACTACATGAAGATCTTGAAAGGGTACGTGAAGAATCCTCATCGTCCGGAAGCATCTTGTTCAAAGGTATGTTGCAGAAGAAGCTATTGAGTTTTGTTCGGACTACCTTCATAACACGGATCCTATAGGGGTTCCTAAGCCTCGGCATGATGAGATCAGATGTCAAGGTAAGGGTACACATGACCTAAGAATTAATAGCAAGGGTCGGGAGGAAGTGCTTCAAGCACATTTGTATGTATTGAACAACATCGATTGTGTTCAGCCTTTCTTATTTGAACATAAAAGAAAAGTCAATCAAGAAAACCCTCGAATGAGCGAAAGGTGGTTGTTGAAAAAGCATAACAAGACTTTCTTACCATGGTTCAAGGGAGAAATGCTGAAGGATGGTAGTACTGCTTCTGATGAAGTAAGATGGCTAGCACGTGGGCCTAGCTTCAACGTCATATGTTGGAGCGGATACGTCATAAATAATTTTTCCTTTTATACAAAGGAACAAGATAACAAGAGTACCATGCGAAATAGTGGGTTTATGATCGTGGCCGAAGCAATGCACTTCTCTAGTGCAAAGGACACAAAACCCCTTAAAGCACCGAGACCTTACTTTGGATATATTGAAGATATTTGAGTGCTCGATTACACTAAGCTTACGGTGCCGGTTTTTAAATGTAAGTGGGTTGATAGTAACGGTGGTGTACAAACCGACGAATTGGGGTTCACATTGGTAGACCTCAACAAGTTAGGTCATATAAATGAGCCTTTCATAATGGTTTCCCAAGCAAAACAAATGTTCTACATCACTGATCCTTCTAACAAAAGGTTGTCCGTGGTTCTCCAAGGAAAAAGCATGTATAATGGTAGTGATGAAAATCAAGATTCAAATCTTGATATTCCTGACAATCCTTCCTTTTCAACAAACATGCCTACTATAATCGAGGAGACATAGGTTGACGATGTACATGCCACTCGTGATGATCATCACGAAGGGATATTGATATAGGTTGTTTAAACTTAGTATACATTTATTTTTATTTATACTTCTGTATTTATTTTGAGTTATAACCTATGTTAATAAATATATATTGTTTCTGAACAGGCATACATATGGATCAGTCGGATAGCCCACATGCACGGGAGGACACTGTGGGGCCTACGCAGGACCCGATCGTGCCTACGCCTGATTTTAGTGTAAGTTTACATGTTATATATTATCTTTAGTCCTTCTTTTTAATGTAAGTTTATAATGTTACAACCCTCTATTTTATCATTTTTTTTGTCCATACAGACATCAAAGGCTCATACGAAACGGGGTAGAGGAGCCACGACGTTGAAAAAAACTAGAGAAGGACAGGCAAAGCGGACAGAAGCTTGAGGTGTCCTTCAATGCTAAGCTAAATGCCCAGGGACCCCCTGCTAAATAATTTAATAAGTGGGTGTTTCTACAAGCGAAGCAGCACGTAAGCATCAAATACAACCACTGGAGTGACGTTCCACATAACGTTAAGGATCAGATTTGGGAGGCTATCATGGTATTTTACCTTTACATTCGTTTGATTTACATTATTAGATAATTATTCGAGTTATAATCCATCCAGTTGTTATGTATTTAATGTGTAGGTAGCTTGGACTGTGCCAAATGATGAGGATCATCGTCATAAATGTATGAAAATGGCATCAAAGCGTTGGAATGGGTTCAAGCATGATCTTACCAGGTACTATGTATCTGGGAAGAAGCGGCTTGATAAAATGTTCTCGGATTATCCCTGGATTGATCAGGATACTTGGGATATGTTTGCTAGGAGTCGACAGGATGGAGAATTTCAGGTTGGTTGATTAAGTTAATTTTGTATGCTTCTTATAGATCATTTAACTGTATTTAATTATGTGTTTTTGTTTGAATAGGCTAAGGCAGATAAGGGTCAGCAGAATCAGGTGAAGAACGTCCACCGCCACACCATGTCTTAGGGTGGGTACCAGACTCGGATCAAGGAGATGATGGCAGATAGGGGAGGTGAGGTGAAGCAGGAAGAGCACTCTGCTAGGATTGAAAGAGGAGACGTGCCTGAGGGCACACCATCAAGTCCTCCGTCGGACATCGACCGTGAGGATGTCTGGTTAGCTGGCCGCATGACAAAGACGGGATCTTTTAAAGTTGATGCCACTCGCGAAGTGGCAGATAAGATTGTAAGTAAATAATTAACTTGATTTCAATTGATATTTGTATAGATATTTTTGACACTTTTCACTTGCACGTTTTTTCATTTTTTCATTGTAGGTGGATCTTAAAGCACAATCCTCCCAGGGCTCATTCGTCCCTTCTGGACGGCGGGACGTCTTGATGACTGCTCTAGGCAAGAAAGACCATCCTGGTCGGGTTATCGGTGTTCCTAGGAACGTGACCATCAAATAATATTATGGCAAGTCTGCTTCACAAAAGCGGGTGGTCGATGAAGCATCAATTTTGGATGACATTACTCAGCACCTCATGTCCAACCCTGCTATTACAACACATCTAATGCAAAGCTTAATATCCAACCCAGAATTCAAGCAGGCGCTTGCCAGAGATCTTTCCTCCGTCGGTTCATCCCAGGACACCGCAGGGCATGCCAACCCTTCACATGTGAGCACAAAAGAGAGTTATAGTAGGGCACATGTGGAGGACGATGAGTTGGCAGCTAGGGAGCGGGAGTTGGAAGTCCAACGCCATGAGTTGGAAATGAAAAGGCGTGAGCTTGAGTTGGACTTCAAACGACGTGAGCTCGAAATGTTAACAAAGTTATGTATTCATTATTAATGTCCAAATTAGTCAAATAATTACTTGTGTTTTTTTTTAATTATCAACAACTTATCTATTTTATTTTTCCTAAATTGAAGGCCAAGTCGATGTCGGTGTCGCTGTCACCTGTCACTCGTTTGTTCTCACTTGGTGAGGATTATACGTTTGAGATTTTTGAATATCCATTGGAGCACGATGGATGGGTGGCACGCCCAAATCAACAGAGGATATTTTCCTTCTGTGGTGAAGATCTCGGGCATGCCTGCAGAAATAATGTCTGGATGGCCAGCTCGGTTTTGAGTCTCTGGTGCACGTAAGTTAATTTTAATTTTATAACTTATTTATTTTTGGTATTTTTCCATTTAATAATTTATTTTAATTTCAATATATATATTATGTAATTAACATCCACACCTTTCATATCTTAGGTATCTCCATCGTCTTCAGCTTGATAAGGGCGTTGCACCAGTTTACGGCTTCTTAGATCCGTCAATCCTTGTGCCCGAATTCTTTGCTGGCGATGCATTTAGTAAATACATAGGGAACTTGTTGGGAGACAAACAGAAAGAATTATATCTGGCTCCCTACTGTATGAAATACCATTGGCAGTTGTTCGTACTTCACCCGTCTAGGCATACTGTGATATTCTTATGTTCTCTCCACTAACAGCCGCCACATGAGGTGGTGTAAGCTGTAAATAGGTAAGTAACTAATCTTAAATTTAATTTAAGTTTTAATATCAGTTGTTTTTAGTTTATTACACACATGATATACGAATTTGTTAATTGACATGATTATTTGTTTATGATAGCGCGCTGAAGGCGAGTAGCATAAGTTGCGCCAACGGAGAAGTAGGACTTCTAAGGCTTATTCAAATACTGATTTGACCATCCTATAGGTTTGGTAGTTTATTTATCAAATAATTGATATTATAATTAGTATTTGATTTGTTTATTCAACTGTGATTGTAATTTTTTTTGTTTGTAGTCTAGATTTCAACTTTGACGGGTGGTCGATGCGGCTATTATGTGATGCTTCATATGCTGAACATAGTCTCCGCATCTATTAGGTATGGATGGAATAAGGTAATATTTAAACAACTTGTTAAATTATATATTATAGTTTTGAAGATGACTTGCGTTAATGTTATTGTTATTATTTGAACGTGTGTAGGCATTTAACGACCAATCGCCTCTTCAAGAAGATGACTTCAGAGACTTGAGGATGCGCATAGCTGAATTCTTCTTCAAGTATGCAGCTGAAAAAGGAATTGACAAGCTACCTCCGCAATACTTAGATGAATAGTTGTTTTGTTAGACTTTAGAAACTAATTAATAACATGTATATATATATCCTTAGATTGGTAGTTTTGTTTTTAGACATTAGAGACTAAAATTTATATATATATACTTGTAGATAGTTATGTTTTTCCTATACATGGGTTTTGGTTTTAAGTCCCCCCATTTTTCCTTTGTATATTTCTTTTGTTATTGTTAATATTGAAATTTAAGGGTAGTGTTTGCAATTCTGTAATTTGTGTGATATTCTGTGTTACTAGGATATTTACTGAATGTAGGGATAGCTTAGGGGAGTGATATTTTAAAACTGAATTAAAAAAAATCTATTAACGTCAGTTGTATCAAAAAACTGACGTTAATAGTATTTTATAAAATATACAGTACACTATTAACGTCAGTTGTATTAGGAAACTGACGTTAAAAATAAAACCTTTAACGTTAGTTCTTTAACACAACTGACGTTAGTTTGAACAATATTAACGTCAGTTGTGTTAAAGAACTGACGTTAATAGTTATATATTTAACGTCAGTTGTTTAAACAACTGACGTTAAAATATTAACTATTAACGTCAGCTGTATTTACGCCAGACAATATTCTGACGTATAAAATCAATTTTAACTGACGTAAAAAGCACTTATTGCACTAGTGTTAACTTGACAATTCTTGTGAAACCTGAAATTGTAGGTCTCTTCCTTATCTTTCTAGGGACAGCAAGATCACCAAAATCCGATATATGTAACTCTAGTTATGCTCTGCCCAAGGCAACAAGGTCAGTATGAGAGAAAAATCCGAAAATTAACAATGTTTAGCAATTAAGCCCAATAATTTAAAAGCAAAAACAATGATTGTAAAAGTTGTCTAAATTTCGTCTCTCTCTGGCTTGTGCGGCTGTAAACGGCTATTTATGCTAATTAATCCTGACCTAACCCTAGACCAAATTAAGGGCCTCTGAATAAGTTTCCAACAAGGTATATCATATGCCTTAATTGGGCTTAAGATGAGTAAGTTAGGCCCATTTAAGTGAAGGAACATCATGGACTGCACACTGATCCGGGCCAGAGAACACGGGACCCAATTTAGCCTTGACTTTGACCTAATTTGACAATTCTTGTGAAACCTGAAATTGTAGGTCTCTTCCTTATCTTTCTAGAGACAGCAAGATCACCTAAATCCGATATTTGTAGCCCTAGTTATGCTATGCGCAAGGCAACAAGGTCGGGATGAGTGAAAAATCCGAAAATTAACAATGTTTAGCAATTAAGCCCAATAATGTAAAAGCAAAAATAATAATTGTAAAAGTTGTTTAATTATCGTCTCTTTCTGGCTTGTGCGGCTGTAAACGTTTATTTGTGCTTATTAAACCTGACCTAACCCTAGACCAAATTAAGGTCCTCTGATTAAGCTTTCCAACAAGGTATCATATGCCTTAATTGGGATTAAGATGTGTAAGTTAGGCCCAATTAGGTGAAGGAACATCATGGACTGCGTAGAGATCCACGCCAGAGAACTCGGGATCCAATTTAGCCGTGATTTTGGCCAAATTTGACAATTCTTGTAAAACATGAAATTATAGGTCTCTTCCTTATCATTCTAGGGACAGCAAGATCACCAAAATCCGATATATGTAGCTCTAGTTGTGCTCTCCGCAAGGCAACAAGGTAAGGATGAGTGAAAAATCCAAAGATTGACAATGTTTAGGAATTAAGCCCAATAATGTAAAAGCAAAAACAATGATTGTAAAAGTTGTCTAATTTCCGTCTCTCTGCGGCTGTGCGGTCATGTAAACTGCAACTTATGCTTATTAATCCTGACCTAACCCTAGACAAAATTAAGGGCCTCTGAATAAGTTTCCAACAAGGTATCATATGCCTATATTGGGTATAAGATGACTAATTTAGGTCCATTTAAGTGAAGGAACAGCATGGACTGCACACTGATCCGGCCAGAGAAGTCGGGACCCAATTTAGCCTTGATATTGGCCTAATTTGACAATTCTTGTGAAACCTGAAATTGTAGTTCTCTTCCTTATCATTCTAGGGACAGCAAGATTACCAACATCCGATATCTGTAGCTCTAGTTATGCTCTGCGCCATGAAACAAGGTCAGGATGACTGAAAAATCCGAAAATTAACAATGTTTAGGAATTAAGCCCAATAATGTAAAAGCAAAAACAATGATTGTAAAAGTTGTCTAATTTCCATCTCTCTCTGGCTTGTGCGGCAGTAAACTGCTATTTATGCTTACTAATCCTGACCTAACCCTAGACCAAATTAAGGGCCTCTGAATAAGCTTTCCAACAAGGTATCATATGCCTTAATTGGGCTTAAGATGTAAAAGTTGTCTAATTTCCGTCACTCTCTGGGTACTGGGTCTGTAAATGGATATTTATGCTTATTAATCCTGACCTAACCCTAGCCCAAATTAAGGGCCTCTGAATAAGCTTTCCAACAAGGTATCATATGCCTTAATTGGGCTTAAGATGAGTAAGTTAGGCCCATTTAAGTGAAGGAACTTCAAGGATTGCGCTCTGATCCCCGCCCAAGAACTCGGGACCCAATTTAGCCTTGATTTTGGCCTAATTCGACAATTCTAGTGAAACTTGAAATTGTAGGTCTCTTCCTTATCTTTCTAGGGATAGCAAGATCACCAAAAACCGATATTTGTAGCTGTAGTTATGCTCTGCGCAAGGTAACAAGGTCAGGATGAGTCAATAATAGAAAAATTAATGATGTTTGGCAATTAAGCCCAATAATGTAAAAGCAAAAACAATGATTGTAAAAGTTGTCTAATTGTCGTCGCTCTCTGGCTTCTGCTGCTGTAAACTGCTATTTATGCTTATTAATCCTAACCTAACCCTATACCAAATTACGTGCCCCTCAATAAGCTTTCCAACAAGGTATCATATTCCTTAATTGGGCTTAAGATGAGTAAGTTAGGCCCATTTAAGTGAAGAAACATCATGGACTGCGCACTGATCCATGCAGAGAACTCCGAACCCAATTTAGCCTTGATTTTGACCTAATTTGACGATTATTGTGAAACATGAAATTGTAGTTCTCTTCCTTATCTTTCTAAGAACAGCAAGATCACCAAAATCCGAAATATGTAGCTCTAGTTATGCTATGCCCAAGGCAACAAGGTCTGGTTGAGTGAAAAATCCGAAAATTAACAATGTTTAGCAATTAAGCACAATAATGTAAAAGCAAAAACAATGATTGTAAAAGTTGTCTAATATCTGTCGCTCTCTGGCTACTGCGTCTGTAAACTGCTATTTATGCTTATTAATCCTGACCCAACCCGAGACCAAATTAAGGGCCTCTGAATAAGCTTTCCAACAAGGTATCATATGCCTTAATTGGGCTTAAGATGAGTAAGGTAGACTCATTTAAGTGAGGGAACATCATGGACTGCGTACTGATCCGTGACAGAGATCTCCGACCCAATTTAACCTTGATTTTGGCCTAATTTTAGAATTCTTGCTAAACCTGAAATTGTAGTGCTCTTCCTTATCTTTCCATGGACAGCAAGATCACCAAAATCCGATATCTGTAGCTCTAGTTATGCTTTGCGCAAGGCAACAAGGTCAAGATGAGTGAAACATCCGAAAATTAACAATGTTTAGCAATTAAGCCCAATAATGTAAAAGCAAAAACAATGATTGTAAAAGTTGTCTAATATCCGTCACTCTCTGGCTACTGCGTCTGTAAACTGCTATTTATGCTTATTAATCCTGACCTAACTCGAGACCAAATTAAGGGCCTCTGAGTAAGCTTTCCAACAAGGTATCATATGCCTTAATTGGGCTTAAGATGAGTAAGGTAGACTCATTTAAGTGAGCGAACATCATGGACTGCGCACCGATCCGTGACAGAGATCTCCGGACCCAATTTAGCCTTGATTTTGGCCTAATTTTACAATTCTTGTTACCCCTGAAATTGTAGTGCTCTTCCTTATCTTTCTAGGGACAGCAAGATCACCAAAATCCGATATCTGTAGCTCTAGTTATGCTTTGCGCAAGGCAACAAGGTCAGGATGAGTGAAAAATCCGAAAATTAACAATGTTTAGCAATTAAGCCCAATAATGTAAAAGCAGAAACAATGATTGTAAAAGTTGTCTAATATCTGTCACTCTCTGGCTACTGCGTCTGTAAACTGCTATTTATGCTTATTAATCCTGACCTAACCCGAGACCAAATTAAGGGCCTCTAAATAAGCTTTCCAACAAGGTATCATATGCCTTAATTGGGCTTAAGATGAGTAAGGTAGACTCATTTAAGTGAGGGAACATCATGGACTGCGCACTGTTCCGTGACAGAGATCTCCGGACCAATTTTAGACTTGATTTTGGCCTAATTTTACAATTCTTGTTAAACCTGAAATTGTAGTGCTCTTCCATATCTTTCTAGGGACAGCAAGATCACCAAAATCCGATATCTGTAGCTCTAGTTTTGCTCTGAGCCAGGCAACAAGGTCAGGATGAGTAAAAAATCCAAAAATTAACAATGTTTGGCAATTATGACCAATTAAGCCCAATAATGTAAATGCAAAAACAATGATTGTAAAAGTTGTCTAATTTCCGTCCCTCTCTGGCTTGTGCCTCTGTTAACTGCTCTTTATGCTTATTAATCCGGACATAACCCTAGACCAAATTAAGGGCATCTGAATAAGCTTTCCAACAAGGTATCATTTGCCTTAATTGGACTTAAGATGAGTAAGTTAGGCCCATTTGGGTGAAGGAACTTCAAGGACTGCGCACTGATCCCCGCCCGAGAACTCGGGACCCAATTTAGCCTTGATTTTGGCCTAATTTGACAACTCTTGTGAAACCTTAAATTGTATGTCTCTTCCTTATCTTTCTAGGGACAGCAAGATCACTGAAATCCGATATCTGTAGCTCTAGTTATGCTTTGCGCAAGGCAACAAGGTCAGGATGAGTGAAAAATCCGAAAACTAACAATGTTTAGCAATTAAGCCCAATTAAGACCATTAATGTAAAAGCAAAAACAATGATTGTAAAAGTTGTCTAATTTTCGTCACTCTCTGGCTACTGCGTCTGTAAACTTCTATTTATGCTTATTAATCCTGACCTAACCCGAGACCAAATTAAGGGCCTCTGAGTAAGCTTTCCAACAAGGTATCATATGCCTTAATTGGGCTTAAGATGAGTTAGGTAGAATCATTTAAGTGAGGGAACATCATGGACTGCGCACCGATCCGTGACAGAGATCTCCGGACCCAATTTAGCCTTGATTTTGGCCTAATTTTACAATTCTTGTTACACCTGAAATTGTAGTGCTCTTCCTTATCTTTCTAGGGACAGCAAGATCACCAAAATCCGATATCTGTAGCTCTAGTTATGCTTTGCGCAAGGCAACAAGGTCAGGATGAGTGAAAAATCCGAAAATTAACAATGTTTAGCAATTAAGCCCAATAATGTAAAATCAAAAACAATGATTGTAAAAGTTGTCTAATATCCGTCACTCTCTGGCTACTGCGTCTGTAAACTGCTATTTCTGCTTATTAATCCTGACCTAACCCGGGACCAAATTAAGGGCCTCTAAATAAGCTTTCCAACAAGGTATCATATGCCTTAATTGGGCTTAAGATGAGTAAGGTAGACTCATTTAAGTGAGGGAACATCATGGACTGCGCACTGTTCCGTGACAGAGATCTCCGGACCCATTTTAGCCTTGATTTTGGCCTAATTTTACAATTCTTGTTAAACCTGAAATTATAGTGCTCTTCCTTATCTTTCTAGGGACAGCAAGATCACCAAAATCCGATATCTTTAGCTCTAGTTTTGCCCTGAGCCAGGCAACAAGGTCAGGATGAGTAAAAAATCCAAAAATTAACAATGTTTGGCAATTATGACCAATTAAGCCCAATAATGTAAATGCAAAAACAATGATTGTAAAAGTTGTCTAATTTCCGTCCCTCTCTGGCTTGTGCCTCTGTTAACTGCTCTTTATGTAGTGCTCTTCCTTATCTTTCCAGGGACAGCAAGATCACCAAAATCCGATATCTTTAGCTCTAGTTATGCTTTGCGCAAGGCAACAAGGTCAAGATGAGTGAAAAATCCGAAAATTAACAATGTTTAGCAATTAAGCCCAATAATGTAAAAGCAAAAACAATGATTGTAAAAGTTGTCTAATATCCGTCACTCTCTGGCTACTGCGTCTGTAAACTGCTATTTATGCTTATTAATCCTGACCTAACCCGAGACCAAATTAAGGGCCTCTGAGTAAGCTTTCCAACAAGGTATCATATGCCTTAATTGGGCTTAAGATGAGTAAGGTAGACTCATTTAAGTGAGGGAACATCATGGACTCCGCACCGATCCGTGACAGAGATCTCCGGACCCAATTTAGCCTTGATTTTGGCCTAATTTTACAAATCTTGTTAAACCTGAAATTGTAGTGCTCTTCCTTATCTTTCTAGGGACAGCAAGATCACCAAAATCCGATATCTGTAGCTCTAGTTATGCTTTGCGCAAGGCAACAAGGCCAGGATGAGTGAAAAATCCGAAAATTAACAATGTTTAGCAATTAAGCCCAATAATGTAAAAGCAAAAACAATGATTGTAAAAGTTGTCTAATATCCGTCACTCTCTGGCTACTGCGTCTGTAAACTGCTATTTATGCTTATTAATCCTGACCTAACCCGAGACCAAATTAAGGGCCTCTAAATAAGCTTTCCAACAAGGTATCATATGCCTTAATTGGGCTTAAGATGAGTAAGGTAGACTCATTTAAGTGATGGAACATCATGGACTGCGCACTGTTCCGTGACAGAGATCTCCGGACCCAATTTAGCCTTGATTTTGGCCTAATTTTACAATTCTTGTTAAACCTGAAATTGTAGTGCTCTTCCTTATCTTTCTAGGGACAGCAAGATCACCAAAATCCGATATCTGTAGCTCTAGTTTTGCTCTGAGCCAGGCAACAAGGTCAGGATGAGTAAAAAATCCAAAAATTAACAATGTTCGGAAATTATGACCAATTAAGCCCAATAATGTAAATGCAAAAATAATGATTGTAAAAGTTGTCTAATTTCCGTCCCTCTCTGGCTTGTGCCTCTGTTAACTGCTCTTTATGCTTATTAATCCGGACCTAACCCTAGACCAAATTAAGGGCATCTGAATAAGCTTTCCAACAAGGTATCATTTGCCTTAATTGGACTTAAGATGAGTAAGTTAGGCCCATTTGGGTGAAGGAACTTCAAGGACTGCGCACTGATCCCCGCCCGAGAACTCGGGACCCAATTTAGCCTTGATTTTGGCCTAATTTGACAACTCTTGTGAAACCTGAAATTTTATGTCTCTTCCTTATCTTTCTAGGTACAGCAAGGTCACCAAAATCCGATATCTGTAGCTCTAGTTATGCTTTGCGCAAGGCAACAAGGTCAGGATGAGTGAAAAATCCGAAAATTAACAATGTTTAGCAATTAAGCCCAATAATGTAAAATCAAAAACAATGATTGTAAAAGTTGTCTAATATCCGTCACTCTCTGGCTACTGCGTCTGTAAACTGCTATTTATGCTTATTAATCCTGACCTAACCTGAGACCAAATTAAGGGCCTCTAAATAAGCTTTCCAACAAGGTATCATATGCCTTAATTGGGCTTAAGATGAGTAAGGTAGACTCATTTAAGTGAGGGAACATCATGGACTGCGCACTGTTCCGTGACAGAGATCTCCGGACCTATTTTAGCCGTGATTTTGGCCTAATTTTACAATTCTTGTTAAACCTGAAATTGTAGTGCTCTTCCTTATCTTTCTAGGGACAGCAAGATCACCAAAATCCGATATATGTAGCTCTAGTTTTGCTCTGAGCCAGGCAACAAGGTCAGGATGAGTAAAAAATCCAAAAATTAACAATGTTTGGCAATTATGACCAATTAAGCCCAATAACGTAAATGCAAAAACAATGATTGTAAAAGTTGTCTAATTTCCGTCCCTCTCTGGCTTGTGCCTCTGTTAACTGCTCTTTATGCTTATTAATCCGGACCTAACCCTAGACCAAATTAAGGGCATCTGAATAAGCTTTCCAACAAGGTATCATATGCCTTAATTGGACTTAAGATGAGTAAGTTAGGCCCATTTAGGTGAAGGAATTTCAAGGACTGCGCACTGATCCCCGCCCGAGAACTCGGGACCCAATTTAGCCTTGATTTTGGCCTAATTTGACAACTCTTGTGAAACCTGAAATTGTATGTCTCTTCCTTATCTTTCTAGGGACAGCAAGATCACTGAAATCCGATATCTGTAGCTCTAGTTATGCTTTGCGCAAGGCAACAAGGTCAGGATAAGTCAAAAATCCGAAAATTAACAATGTTTAGCAATTAAACCCAAATAAGACCATTAATGTAAAAGCAAAAATAATGATTGTAAAAGTTGTCTATTTTTCGTCACTCTCTGGCTACTGCGTCTGTAAACTGCTATTTATGCTTATTAATCCTGACCCAACCAGAGACCAAATTAAGGGTCTCTGAATAAGCTTTCCAACAAGGTATCATATGCCTTAATTGGGCTTAAGATGAGTAAATTAGACTCATTTAAGTGAAGGAACATCATGGACCGCGCACTGATCCGTACCAGAGATCTCCGGACCCAATTTAGCCTTGATTTTGACCTACTTTGACAATTATATCGAAACATGAAATTGTAGTTCTCTACCTTATCTTTCTAGGAACAGCAAGATCACCAAAATCCGAAATCTGTAGCTCTAGTTTTGCTCTGCGCCAGGCAACAAGGTTAGGATGAGTAAAAAATCCAAAAATTAACAATGTTTGGCAATTATGACCAATTAAGCCCAATAATGTAAAAGCAAAAACAATGATTGTAAAAGTTGTCTAATTTCCGTCTCTCTCTGACTTGTACAGCTATAAACTGCTATTTATGCTTGTGAATCCTGACCTAACCCTAAACCAAATTAAGTGCCTCTGAATAAGCTTTCCAACAAGGTATCGTATGCCTTAGTTGGGCTTAAGATGAGTAAGTTAGGCCCATTTAAGTGAAGGAACATCACGAACTGCGCACTAATCCTCACTAGAGAACTCGGGACCCAATTTAGCCTTGATTTTCGCCTAATTTGACAATTCTTGTTACACTTGAAATTGTAGGTCTCTTCCTTATCTTTCTAGGGACAGCAAGATCACCAAAATCCGATATCTGTAGCTCTAGTTATGCTTTGTGCAAGGAAACATGGTCAGGATGAGTGAAAAATCCGAAAATTAACAATGTAAGCCCAATTAAGCCCAATAATGTAAAAGCAAAAACAATGATTGTAAAAGTTGTCTAATTTTTGTCTCTCTCTGGCTTCTGCGGCAGTAAACTGTTATTTATGTATATTAATCCTGAGCTAACCCTAGACCAAATTAAGGGCCTCAGAATAAGCTTTCCAACAACGTATCGTATGTCTCAATTGGGCTTAAGATGAGTAAGTTAGGCCCATTTAAGTGAAGGAACATGGGTATGCTTTGCGCACTAATCCGCACCCGAGGAATCGGGGAACCAATTAAGCCTTGATTTTGGCCTAATTTTAAAATTCTTATGCAACTTTGAAATTGTAGTTCTCTTCCTTATCTTTCAAGGGACAGCAAAATCACCAAAATCCGATATCCGTAGCTCTAGTTATGCTTTCTGCGAAGGCAACAAGGTCGAGGATGAGTGAAAAATCCGAAAACTAACAATGT
>CM061066.1:193231907-193251062 GCA_030762895.1 Sophora flavescens | reverse complement strand
ATCTTAAGCCTAATTAAGGCATATGATACCTTGTTGGAAAGCTTATTCATAGGCCTTTAATTTTGTCTAGGGTTAAGTCACGATTAATAAGCATAAATAGCTGTTTACAGCAGCACAAGTCAGAGAGAGACGGAAATTAGACAACTTTTACAATCATTGTTTTTGCTTTTACATTATTGGGCTTAATTGTTCAACATTGTTAATTTTCGGATTTTTCACTCATCCTGACCTTGTTGTTTTCCGCAAAGCTTAACTTGAGCTACATATATCGGATTGCGGAGATCTTGCTGTCCCTAGAAAGATAAGGAAGAGACCTACAATTTCAGGGTTCAGAAGAATTGTCTAATTAGGTAAAAATAAAGGCTAAATTGGGTCCCGAGTTCGCTGGCACGGATCAGTGTGTTGTCCATGATGTTCCATCACTTAAATGGGCCTAACTTACTCATCTTAAGCCCAGTTAAGGCATATGAAACCTTGTTGGAAAGCTTATTCAGTGGCCCTTAATTTGGTCTAGGGTAGGTCAGGATTAATAAGCATAAACAACAGTTTATAACCGCACAAGACAGAGAGTGACGGAAATTAGACAACTTTTACAATCATTGTTTTTGCTTTTACATTATTGGGCTTAATTGTGCTTAATTGCTAAACATTATTAATTTTCGGATTTTTCCCTAATCTTGACCTTGTTGCCTTGCGTAGAGCATACCTAGAGCTACAGATATCGGATTTAGGTGATCTTGCTGTCCCTAGAAAGATAAGGAAGACACCTACAATTTCTGGTTTCACAAGAATTGTCAAATTAGGCCAAAATCAAGCCTAAATTGGATCCCGAGTTCTCTGGCGCGGATCAGTGCGCTGTCCATGATGTTCATTCACTTAAATGGGCCTACCTTACTCATCTTATGCCCAATTAAGGCTTATGATACCTTATTGGAAAGCTTATTCAGAGGAACTTAATTTGGTCTAGGGTTAGGTCATGATTAATAAGCATAAATACCAGTTTACAGCCGCACAAGCCAGAGATAGACGGAAATTAGAAAACTTTTACAATCATTGTTTTTGCTTTTACATTATTGGGCTTAATTGATAAACATTATTAATTTTTGAAATTTTCACTCGGCCTCACTTTGTTTCCTTCCGCAGAGGATAACTAGTGCTACAGATATCGGATTTTGGCGATCTTGCTGTCCCTAGAAAGATAAGGAAGACACCTGCAATTTCAGGTTTCACAAGAATTGTCAAATTAGGCCAAAATCAAGGCCAAATTGGGTGTCGAGTTCTCTTGCGCGGATCAGTGCGCAATCCTTGATGTTCCTTCACTTAAATAGGCCTAACTTACTCATCTTAAGCCCAATTAAGGCATATGATACCTTGTTGGAAAGCTTATTCATAGGCCTTCAATTTGGTCTAGGGTTAGGTCACGATTAATAAGCATAAATAGCTGTTTACAGCCGTGCAAGTCAGAGAGAGACGGAAATTGGACAACTTTTACAATCATTGTTTTTGCTTTTATATTATTGGGCTTACTTGTTCAACATTGTTAATTTTCGGATTTTTCACTCTTCCTGACCTTTTTGTCTTGCGTAGAGCATAACTAGAGCTACAGATATCGGATTTTGGTGATCTTGCTGTCCTAGAAAGATAAGGAAGAGACCTACAATTTCAGGTTTCACAAGATGTGTCAAATTAGGCCAAAATCAAGGTAAAATTGGGTCCCGATTTCTCTGGCACGGATCAGGGCGTTGTCCATGATGTTCCTTCACTTAAAAGGGCCTAACTTACTCATCTTAAGCCCAATTAAGGCATATGATATCTTATTGGAAAGCTTATTCAGAGGAACTTAATTTGGTCTCGGGTTAGGTCAGGATTAATAAGCATAAATAGCATTTTACAGCCGCACAAGCCAGAGAGAGACGGAAATTAGACAACTTTTATAATCATTGTTTTTACTTTTACATTATTGGGCTTATTTGGGCTTAATTGCTAAACATTGTTAATTTTCGGATTTTTCACTCATCCTCACCTTGTTGCCTTGCACAGAGCTGAACTAGAGCTACAAATATCGGATTTTGGTGATCTTGATGTACCTAGAAAGATAAGGAAGAGACCTACAATTTCAGGTTTCACAAGAATTGTCAAATTAGGCCAAAATCAAGGCCAAATTGGGTGTCGAGTTCTCTTGTGCGGATCAGTGCGCAGTCCATGATGTTCCTTCACTTAAATAGGCCTAACTTACTCATCTTAAGCCCAATTAAGGTATATGATACCTTGTTGGAAAGCTTATTCAGAGGCCCTTAATTTGGTCTAGGGTTAGGTCACGATTAATAAGTATAAATAGCAGGTCACAGCCGCACAAGCCAGAGAGTGACGAAAATTAGACAACTTTTACAATCATTGTTTTTGCTTTTACATTATTGGGCTTAATTGGGCTTAATTGCTAAACATTGTTAATTTTCGGATTTTTCACTCTTCCTGACCTTGTTGCCTTGCGCAGAGCATAACTAGAGCTACAGATATCGGATTTTGGTGATCTTGCTGTCCCTAGAAAGATAAGGAAGAGACCTACAATTTCGGTGTCACAAGAATTATCAAATTAGGCCAAAATCAAGGCTAAATAGGGTCCCGAGTTTCTCGGCACGGATCAGTCCGCAGTCCATGATGTTCCTTCACTTAAATGAGCATAACTTACTCATCTTAAGCCCAATTAAGGCATCTGATACCTTGTTGGAAAGCTTATTCAGAGGAACTTAATTTGGTCTAGGGTTAGGTCAGGATTAATAAGCATAAATAGCATTTTACAGCCGCACAAGCCAGAGAGAGACGGAAATTAGACAACCTTTATAATCATTGTTTTTGCTTTTACAATATTGGGCTTATTTGGGCTTAATTGCTAAACATTGTTAATTTTCGGATTTTTCACTCTTCCTGACCTTGTTGCCTTGCGCAGAGCATAACTATAGCTACGGATATCGGATTTTGTTGATCTTGCTATCCCTAGAAAGATAAGGATGAGACCTACAATTTCAGGTTTCACAAGAATTGTGAAATTAGGCCAAAATCAAGGCCGATTGGGTCCCGAGTTCTCGGCACGGATCAGAGTGCGGTCCATGATGTTCCTTCACTTAAATGGGTATGACTTACTCATCTTAAGCCCAATTAAGGAATATGATACCTTGTTGGAAAAATTATTCAGAGGCCCTTAATTTGGTCTAGGGTTAGGTCAGGATTAATAAGCATAAATAGCGATGTACAACCGCACAACCAAGAGAGAGATGAAAATTAGACAACTTTTACAATCATTGTTTTTGCTTTTACATTATTGGGCTTAATTGTGCTTAATTGCTAAACATTGTTAATTTTCGGATTTTTCACTAATCCTGACCTTGTTGCCTTGCGTAGAGCATACCTAGAGCTACAGATATCGGATTTAGGTGATCTTGCTGTCCCTAGAAAGATAAGGAAGACACCTACAATTTCTGGTTTCACAAGAATTGTCAAATTAGGCCAAAATCAAGCCTAAATTGGGTCCCGAGTTCTCTGGCACGGATCAGTGCGCAATCCATGATGTTCCTTCACTTAAATAGGACTAACTTACTCATCTTAAACCCAATTAAGGCATATGATACCTTGATGGAAAGCTTATTCAGAGGCCCTTAATTTGGTCTAGGTTAGGTCACGATTAATAAGCATAAATAGCAGTTTACAGCCGCACAAGCCAGAGAGAGACGGAAATTAGGCAACTTTTACAATCATTGTTTTTCCTTTTACATTATTGGGCTTAATTGCTAAACATTGTTAATTTTCGTATTTTTCACTCATCCTGACCTTGTTGCCTTGCGCAGAGCATAACAAGAGCTACAGATATCGAATTTTGGTGATCTTGCTGTCCCTAGAAAGCTAAGGAAGAGACCTACAATTTCAGGTTTCACAAGAATTGTCAAATTAGGCCAAAATCAAGGCTAAATTGGGTCCCGAGTTCTCCTGGCGCGGATCGGGCGCCGTCCATGATGTTCCTTCACTTAAATGGGCCTAACTTACTCATCTTAAGCCCAATTAAGGCATATGATACCTTGTTGGAAAGCTTATTCACAGGCCTTTAATTTTGTCTAGGGTTAAGTCACGATTAATAAGCATAAATAGCTGTTTACAGCCACACAAGTCAGAGAGAGACGGAAATTAGACAACTTTTACAATCATTGTTTTTGCTTTTACATTATTGGGCTTAATTGTTCAACATTGTTAATTTTCGGATTTTTCACTCATCCTGACCTTGTTGTCTTGCGCAAAGCTTAACTTGAGCTACAGATATCAGATTTTGGTGATCTTGCTGTCCCTAGAAAGATAAGGAAGAGACTAACAATTTCAGGTTTCAGAAGAATTGTCTAATTAGGTAAAAATAAAGGCTAAATTGGGTCCCGAGTTCGCTGGCACGGATCAGTGTGTTGTCCATGATGTTCCATCACTTAAATGGGCCTAACTTACTCATCTTAAGCCCAATTAAGGCATATGAAACCTTGTTGGAAAGCTTATTAAGTGGCCCTTAATTTGATCTAGAGTAGGTCAGGATTAATAAGCATAAACAACAGTTTATAAACGCACAAGATAGAGAGTGACGGAAATTAGACAACTTTTACAATCATTGTTTTTGCTTTTACATTATTGGGCTTAATTGGGCTTAATTGCTAAACATTGTTAATTTTCGGATTTTTCACACATCCTATCCTCGTTGCCTTGCGCTGAGCATAACTAGAGCTACAGATATCGGATTTTGGTGATCTTGCTGTCCTAGAAAGATAAGGAAGAGACCTACAATTTCAGGTTTCACAAGAATTGTCAAATTAGGCCAAAATCAAGGCTAAATTGGGTCCCGAGTTCTCTTGCACGGATCAGGGCGCTGTCCAAGATGTTCCTTCACTCAAAAGGGCCTAACTTACTCATCTTATGCCTAATTAAGGCATATGATACCTTGTTGGAAAGCTTATTCACAGGCCTTTAATTTGGTCTAGGGTTAGGTCACGATTAATAAGCATAAATAGCTGTTTACAGCCGTGCAAGTCAGAGAGAGACGGAAATTGGACAACTTTTACAATCATTGTTTTTGCTTTTACATTATTGGGCTTAATTGTTCAACATTGTTAATTTTCGGATTTTTCACTCATCCTGACCATTTTGCCTTGCGCAGAGCATAACAGGAGCTACAGATATTGGATTTTGGTGATCTTGTTGTCCCTAGAAAGCTAAGGAAGAGACCTACAATTTCAGGTTTCACAAGAATTGTCAAATTAGGCCAAAATCAAGGCTAAATTGAGTCCCGAGTTCTCTGGCGCGGATCAGGGCGCCGTCCATGATGTTCCTTCACTTAAATGGGCCTAACTTACTCATCTTAAGCCTAATTAAGGCATATGATACCTTGTTGGAAAGCTAATTCACAGGCCTTTAATTTTGTCTAGGGTTAAGTCACGATTAATATGCATAAATAGCTGTTTACAGCAGCACAAGTCAGAGAGAGACGGAAATTAGATAACTTTTACAATCATTGTTTTTGCTTTTACATTATTGGGCTTAATTGTTCAACATTGTTAATTTTCGGATTTTTCACTCATCCTGACCTTGTTGTCTTCCGCAAAGCTTAACTTGAGCTACATATATCGGATTTCGGTGATCTTGCTGTCCCTAAAAAGATAAGGAAGAGACCTACAATTTCAGGTTTCAGAAGAATTGTCTAATTAGGTAAAAATAAAGGCTAAATTGGGTCCCGAGTTCGCTGGCACGGATCAGTGTGTTGTCCATGATGTTCCATCACTTAAATGGGCCTAACTTACTCATCTTAAGCCCAGTTAAGGCATATGAAACCTTGTTGGAAAGCTTATTCAGTGGCCCTTAATTTGGTCTAGGGTAGGTCAGGATTAATAAGCATAAACAACAGTTTATAACCGCACAAGACAGAGAGTGACGGAAATTAGACAACTTTTACAATCATTGTTTTTGCTTTTACATTATTGGGCTTAATTGTGCTTAATTGCTAAACATTGTTAATTTTCGGATTTTTCACTAATCTTGACCTTGTTGCCTTGCGTAGAGCATACCTAGAGCTACAGATATCGGATTTAGGTGATCTTGCTGTCCCTAGAAAGATAAGGAAGACACCTACAATTTCTGGTTTCACAAGAATTGTCAAATTAGGCCAAAATCAAGCCTAAATTTGATCCCGAGTTCTCTGGCGCGGATCAGTGCGCTGTCCATGATGTTCATTCACTTAAATGGGCCTACCTTACTCATCTTATGCCCAATTAAGGCTTATGATACCTTATTGGAAAGCTTATTCAGAGGAACTTAATTTGGTCTAGGGTTAGGTCACGATTAATAAGCATAAATAGCAGTTTACAGCCGCACAAGCCAGAGATAGACGGAAATTAGAAAACTTTTACAATCATTGTTTTTGCTTTTACATTATTGGGCTTAATTGATAAACATTATTAATTTTTGAATTTTTCACTCGTCCTCACTTTGTTTCCTTCCGCAGAGGATAACTAGTGCTACAGATATCGGATTTTGGCGATCTTGCTGTCCCAAGAAAGATAAGGAAGACACCTGCAATTTCAGGTTTCACAAGAATTGTCAAATTAGGCCAAAATCAAGGCCAAATTGGGTGTCGAGTTCTCTTGCGCGGATCAGTGCGCAGTCCTTGATGTTCCTTCACTTAAATAGGCCTAACTTACTCATCTTAAGCCCAATTAAGGCATATGATACCTTGTTGAAAAGCTTATTCATAGGCCTTTAATTTGGTCTAGGGTTAGGTCATGATTAATAAGCATAAATAGCTGTTTACAGCCGTGCAAGTCAGAGAGAGACGGAAATTTGACAACTTTTACAATCATTGTTTTTGCTTTTACATTTTTGGGCTTAATTGTTCAACATTGTTAATTTTTGGATTTTTCACTCATCTTGACCTTTTTGTCTTTCGCAGAGCATAACTAGAGCTACAAATATCGGATTTTGGTGATCTTGTTGTCCTAGAAAGATAAGGAAGAGACCTACAATTTCAGGTTTCACAAGAATTGTCAAATTAGGCCAAAATCAAGGCAAAATTGGGTCCCGATTTCTCTGGCACGGATCAGGGCGCTGTCCATGATGATCCTTCACTTAAATGGGCCTAACTTACTCATCTTAAGCCAATTAAGGCATATGATATCTTATTGGAAAGCTTATTCAGAGGGACTTAATTTGGTCTAGGGTTAGGTCAGGATTAATAAGCATAAATAGCAGTGTACAACCGCACAAGCCAGAGAGAGACGGAAATTAGACAACTTTTATAATCATTGTTTTTGCTTTTACATTATTGGGGTTATTTGGGCTTAATTGCTAAACATTGTTAATTTTCGGATTTTTCACTCATCCTGACCTTGTTGCCTTGCACAGAGCTGAACTAGAGCTACAGATATCGGATTTTGGTGATCTTGATGTACCTAGAAAGATAAGGAAGAGACCTACAATTTCAGGTTTCACAAGAATTGTAAAATTAGGCCAAAATCAAGGCCAAATTGGGTGTCGAGTTCTCTTGCGCGGATCAGTGCGCAGTCCATGATGTTCCTTCACTTAAATAGGCCTAACTTACTCATCTTAAGCCCAATTAAGGCATATGAAACCATGTTGGAAAGCTTATTCATAGGCCTTTAATTTGGTCTAGGGTTAGGTCACGATTAATAAGCATAAATAGCTGTTTACAGCCGTGCAAGTCAGAGAGAGACGAAAATTGGAAAACTTTTACAATCATTGTTTTTGCTTTTACATTATTGGACTTAATTGTTGAACATTGTTAATTTTCGGATTTTTCACTCATCCTGACCTTTTTGTCTTGAGCAGAGCATAACTAGAGCTACAGATATCGGATTTTGGTGATCTTGCTGTCCTAGAAAGATAAGGAAGAGACCTAAAATTTCAGGTTTCACAAGAATTGTTAAATTAAGGCCAAATTGGGTCTCGAGTTCTCTGGCACGGATCAGAGTGCGGTCCATGATGTTCCTTCACTTAAATGGGTATGACTTACTCATCTTAAGCCCAATTAAGGAATATGATACCTTGTTGGAAAAATTATTCAGAGGCCCTTAATTTGGTCTAGGGTTAGGTCAGGATTAATAAGCATAAATAGCAGTGTACAGCCGCACAACCTAGAGAGAGACGAAAATTAGACAACTTTTACATTCATTGTTTTTCTTTTACATTGTTGGGCTTAATTGTGCTTAATTGCTAAACATTGTTAATTTTCGGATTTTTCACTAATCCTGGCCTTGTTGCCTTGCGTAGAGCATACCTAGAGCTACAGATATCGGATTTAGGTGATCTTGCTGTCCCTAGAAAGATAAGGAAGACACCTACAATTTCTGGTTTACAAAGAATTGTCAAATTAGGCCAAAATCAAGCCTAAATTGGGTCCCGAGTTCTCTGGCGTGGATCAGTGCGTAGTCCATGATGTTCCTTCACTTAAATGGGCCTAACTTACTCACCTTAAGCACAATTAAGTCTTATGATACCTTATTGGGAAGCTTATTCAGAGGAACTGAATTTGGTCTAGGGTTAGGTCAGGATTAATAAGCATAAATAGCAGTTTACAACCGCACAAGCCAGAGAGAGATGGAAATTAGACAACTTTTACAATCATTGTTTTTACTTTTACATTATTGGGCTTAATTGATAAACATTATTAATTTTTGAATTTTTCACTCGTCCTGACTTTGTTTCCTTCCGCAGAGGATAACTAGTGCTACAGATATCGGATTTTGACGATCTTGCTGTCCCTAGAAAGATAAGGAAGACACTTACAATTTCAGGTTTCCCAAGAATTGTCAAATTAGGCCAAAATCAAGGCCAAATTGGGAGTCGAGTTCTCTGGTGCGGATCGGTCATGCGATCCATGATGTTCCTTCACTTAAATAGGACTAACTTACTCATCTTAAACCCAATTAAGGCATATGATACCTTGATGGAAAGCTTATTCAGAGGCCCTTAATTTGGTCTTGGGTTAGGTCGCGGTTAATAAGCATAAATAGCAATTTACAGCCGCACAAGCCAGAGAGAGACGAAAATTAAACAACTTTTACAATCATTGTTTTTCCTTTTACATTATTGGGCTTAATTGCTAAACATTGTTAATTTTCGGATTTTTCACTCATCCTAACCTTGTTGCCATGTGCAGAGCATAACATGAGCTACATATATCGGATTTTGGTGATCTTGCTGTCACTAGAAAGCTAAGGAAGAGACCTACAATTTCAGGTTTCACAAGAATTGTTAAATTAGGCCAAAATTAAGGCCAAATTGGGTGTCGAGTTCTCTTGCGCGGATCAGTGCGCATTCCATGATGTTCCTTCACTTAAATAGGCCTAACTTACACATCTTAAGCCCAATTAAGGCATATGATACCTTGTTGGAAAGCTTATTCGGAGGCCCTTAATTTGGTCTAGGGTTAGGTCACGATTAGTAAGCATAAATAGCAGTTCACAGCCGCACTAGCCGAGAGTGACGGAAATTAGACAACTTTTACAATCATTGTTTTTGCTTTTACATTATTGGGCTTAATTGGGCTTAATTGCTAAACATTGTTAATTTTCGGATTTTTCACTCATCCTGACTTTGTTGCCTTGTGCAGAGCAGAACTAGAGCTACAGATATCGGATTTTGGTGATCTTGCAGTCCCTAGAAAGATAAGGAAGAGACCTACAATTTCCGGTTTCTGAAGAACCGTCAAATTAGGCCAAAATCAAGGCTAAATTGGGTCCCGAGTTCTCCGGCACGGATCAGTCCATGATCCATGATGTTCCTTCACTTAAATGAGCATAACTTACTCATCTTAAGCCCAATTAAGGCATATGATACCTTGTTGGAAAGCTTATTCAGAGGCCCTTAATTTGTTATAGGGTTAGGTTAGGATTAATAAGCATAAATAGAATTTTACAGCCGCACAAGCCAGAGAGAGACGAAAAATCGACAACTTTTACAATCATTGTTTTTGCTTTTACATTATTGGGCTTAATTGCTAAACATTGTTAATTTTCGGATTTTTCACTCTTCCTCGACCTTGTTGCCTTTGCAGAGCATAACTATAGCTACATATATCGGATTTTGTTGATCTTGCTGTCCCTAGAAAGATAAGGAAGAGACCTACAATTTCAGGATTCACAAGAATTGTCAAATTAGGCCAAAATTAAGGCCAAATTGGGTCCCGAGTTCTCTGGCACGGATCAGAGTGCGGTCCATGATGTTCCTTCACTTAAATGGGTATGACTTACTCATCTTAAGCCCAATTAAGGAATATGATACCTTGTTGGAAAAATTATTCAGAGGCCCTTAATTTGGTCTAGGGTTAGGTCGGATTAATAAGCATAAATAGCAGTGTCAGTACAGCCGCACAACCTAGAGAGAGACAAAAATTAGACAACTTTTACATTCATTGTTTTTGCTTTTACATTGTTGGGCTTAATTGTGCTTAATTGCTAAACATTGTTAATTTTTGGATTTTTCACTAATCCTGACCTTGTTGCCTTGCATAGAGCATACCTAGAGCTACAGATTTCGGATTTAGGTGATCTTGCTGTCCCTAGAAAGATAAGGAAGACACCTACAATTTCTGGTTTACAAAGAATTGTCAAATTAGGCCAAAATCAAGCCTAAATTGGGTCCCGAGTTCTCTAGCGCGGATCAGTGCGTAGTCCATGATGTTCCTTCACTTAAATGGGCCTAACTTACTCATCTTAAGCCCAATTAAGGCTTATGATACCTTATTGGAAAGCTTATTCAGAGGAACTGAATTTGGTCTAGGGTTAGGTCAGGATTAATAAGCATAAATAGCGAGTTTACAACCGCACAAGCCAGAGAGAGATGGAAATTAGACAACTTTTACAATCATTGTTTTTACTTTTACATTATTGGGCTTAATTGATAAACATTATTAATTTTTGAATTTTTCACTCGTCCTGACTTTGTTTCCTTCCGCAGAGGATAACTAGTGCTACAGATATCGGATTTTGGCGATCTTGCTGTCCCTAGAAAGGTAAGGAAGACACTTACAATTTCAGGTTTCACAAGAATTGTCAAATTAGGCCAAAATCAAGGCCAAATTGGGTGTCGAAGTTCTCTGCAGTGCGGATCGACTGTGCAGTCCATGATGTTCCTTCACTTAAATAGGACTAACTTACTCATCTTAAACCCAATTAAGGCATATGATACCTTGATGGAAAGCTTATTCAGAGGCCCTTAATTTGGTCTAGGTTAGGTCACGGTTAATAAGCATAAATAGCAATTTATAGCCGCACAAGCCAGAGAGAGACGAAAATTAGACAACTTTTACAATCATTGTTTTTCCTTTTACATTATTGGGCTTAATTGCTAAACATTGTTAATTTTCGGATTTTTCACTCATCCTGACCTTGTTGCCATGCGTAGAGCATAACAAGAGCTACAGATATCGGATTTTGGTGATCTTGCTGTCCCTAGAAAGCTAAGGAAGAGACCTACAATTTCAGGTTTCACAAGAATTGTCAAATTAGGCCAAAATCAAGGCTAAATTGGGTCCCGAGTTCTCTGGCGCGGATCAGGGCGCCGTCCATGATGTTCCTTCACTTAAATGGGCCTAACTAACTCATCTTAAGCCTAATTAAGGCATATGATACCTTGTAGGAAAGCTTATTCATAGGCCTTTAATTTTGTCTAGGGTTAAGTCACGATTAATAAGCATAAATGGTTGTTTACAGCCGCACAAGTCAGAGAGAGACGGAAATTAGACAACTTTTACAATGATTGTTTTTGCTTTTACATTATTGGGCTTAATTGTTCAACATTGTTAATTTTCGGATTTTTCACTCATCCTGACCTTGTTGTCTTGCGCAAAGATTAACTTGAGCTACAGATATCGGATTTTGGTGATCTTGCTGTCCCTAGAAAGATAAGGAAGAGACCTACAATTTCAGGTTTCAGAAGAATTGTCTAATTAGGTAAAAATAAAGGCTAAATTGGGTCCCGAGTTCGCTGGCACGGATCAGTGTGTTGTCCATGATGTTCCATCACTTAAATGGGCCTAACTTACTCATCTTAAGCCCAATTAAGGCATATGAAACCTTGTTGGAAAGCTTATTCAGAGGCCCTTAATTTGGTCTAGGGTAGTTCAGGATTAATAAGCTTAAACAACAGTTTATAACCGCACAAGACAGAGAGTGACGGTAATTAGACAACTTTTACAATCATTGTTTTTGCTTTTACATTATTGGGCTTAATTGGGCTTAATTGCTAAACATTGTTAATTTTCGGATTTTTCACCCATCCCTGTCCTTGTTGCCTTTGCGCCAGCATAACTAGAGCTACGAGATATCGGATTTTGGTGATCTTGAGGTCCTAAAAAGATAAGGAAGAGACCTACAATTTCAGGTTTCACAAGAATTGTCAAATTAGGCCAAAATCAAGGCTAACTTGGGTCCCGAAGTTCTCCTGGCACGGATCGTGGCGTTGTCCATGATGTTCCTTCACTTAAATGGGCCTAACTTACTCATCTTATGCCTAATTAAGGCATATGATACCTTGTTGGAAAGCTTATTCATAGGCCTTTAATTTGGTCTAGGGTTAGGTCACGATTAATAAGCCTAAATAGCTGTTTACAGCCGTGCAATTCGAGAGAGAGACGAAAATTGGACAACTTTTACAATCATTGTTTTTGCTTTTACATTATTGGGCTTAATTGTTCAACATTGTTAATTTTCGGATTTTTCACTCATCCTGACCTTTTTGTCTTGAGCAGAGCATAACTAGAGCTACAGATATCGGATTTTGGTGATCTTGTTGTCCTAGAAAGATAAGGAAGAGACCTAAAATTTCAGGTTTCACAAGAATTGTCAAATTAGGCCAAAATCAAGGCAAAATTGGGTCCCGATTTCTCTGGCACGGATCAGGGCGTTGTCCATGATGTTCCTTCACTTAATTGGGCCTAACTTACACATCTTAAGCCCAATTAAGGCATATGATATCTTATTGGAAAGCTTATTCAGAGGAACTTAATTTGGTCTAGGGTTAGGTGAGGATTAATAAGCATAAATAGCAGTGTACAGCCGCACAAACCAGAGAGAGACGGAAATTAGACAACTTTTATAATCATTGTTTTTGCTTTTACATTATAGGGCTTATTTGGGCTTAATTGCTAAACATTGTTAATTTTCGGATTTTTCACTCATCCTGACCTTGTTGCCTTGCACAGAGCTGAACTAGAGCTACAGATATCGGATTTAGGTGATCTTGATCTACCTAGAAAGATAAGGAAGAGTCCTACAATTTCAGGTTTCACAAGAATTTTCAAATTAGGCCAAAATCACGGCCAATTGGGTGTCGAGTTCTCTTGGGCGGATCGTCAAGTGCGCATCCATGATGTTCCTTCACTTAAATAGGCCTAACTTACTCATCTTATGCCCAATTAAGGCATATGATACCTTGTTGGAAAGCTTATTCAGAGGCCCTTAATTTGGTATAGGGTAGGTCACGATTAATTAGCATAAATAGCAGTTCACAGCCGCACAATCCAGAGAGTGACGGAAATTAGACAACTTTTACAATCATTGTTTTTGCTTTTACGTTATTGGGCTTAATTGGGCTTAATTGGGCTTAATTGCTAAACATTGTTAATTTCCGGATTTTTCACTCTTCCTGACCTTGTTGCCTTGCGCAGAGCATAACTAGAGATACAGATATCGGATTTTGGTGATCTTGCTGTCCCTAGAAAGATAAGGGAGAGACCTACAATTTCCGGTTTCACAAGAATTGTCAAATTAGGCCAAAATCAAGGCTAAATTGGGTCCCGAGTTCTCTGGCACGGATCTGTCCACAGTCCATGATGTTCCTTCACTTAAATGAGCGTAACTTACTCATCTTAAGCCCAATTAAGGCATATGATACCTTGTTGGAAAGCTTATTCAGAGGCCCTTAATTTGTTATAGGGTTAGGTTAGGATTAATAAGCATAAATAGCAGTTTACAGCCGCACAAGCCAGAGAGAGACGGAAAATCGACAACTTTTACAATCATTGTTTTTGCTTTTACATTATTGGGCTTAATTGGGCTTAATTGCTAAACATTGTTAATTTCGGATTTTTCAATCATCCACACCTTGTTACTTTGGCGCAGAGCATAACTTGAGCTACGATATCGGATTTTGGTGATCTTCTTGACCTTGTTGCCTTTGCGCAGAGCATAACTAGAGATACAGATATAGGATTTTGGTGATCTTGCTTGTCCCTAGAAAGATAAGGGAGAGACCTACAATTTCCGGTTTCACAAGAATTGTCAAATTTGGCCGAAATCAGGGGCTAAATTGAGTCCCGAGTTCTCAGGCGTGGATCAGTGCTCAGTCCATGATGTTCCTTCACTTAAATGGGCCTAACTTACTCATCTTAAGCCAAATTTAGGCATATGATACCATGTTGGAAAGCTTATTCAGAGGCCCTTAATTTGGTATATGGTTAGGTCAGGATTAATAAGCATAAATAGTAGTTTACAGCCGCACAGGCCAGAGAGAGACGAAAATTAGAAAACTTTTACAATCATTGTTTTTGCTTTTACATTATTGGGATTAATTGGGGTTAATTGCGAAACATTGTTAATTTTCGGATTTTTCACTCATCCTGACCTTGTTGCCTTGCGCAGAGCATAACTAGAGCTACAGATATTGGATTTTGGTGATGTTGTTGTCCCTAGAAAGATTAGGAAGAGACCTACAATTTCAGGTTTCACAAGAATTGTCAAATAATAACAAAATCAAGGCAAAATTGGGTCCTGATTTCTCTGGCGCGGATCAGGGCGTATTCCATGATGTTCCTTCACTTAAATGGGCCTAACTTACTCATCTTAACCCCAATTAAGCATATGATACCTTGTTGGAAAACTTATTCGAGAGGACATTAATATGGTCGGGGTTAGGTCGGGATTAATAAGCGTAAATAGCAGTTTACATCCGCACAAGCCGGAGAGAGACGAAATTAGACAACTTTTACAATCATTGTTTTTGCTTTTACATTATTGGGCTTAATTGCTAAACATTGTTAATTTTCAGATTTTTCACTCATCCCGAACTTGTTGCCTTGCGCATAGCATATCTAGAGCTACGAGATATCGGATTTTGGTGATCTTGTTGTCACTAGAAAGATAAGGAAGAGACCTACAATTTCAGATTTCACAAGAATTGTCAAATTAGGCCAAAATAATGGCTACATTGGGTCCCGAGTTCTCCCGGCACGGATCGGTGTGCAAGTCCTTGATGTTCCTTCACTTAAATGGGCCTAACTTACTCATCTTAAGCCTAATTAAGGCATATGATACCTTGTTGGAAAGCTTATTCAGAGGCCCTTAATTTGGTCTAGGGTTAGGTCAGGATTAATAAGCATAAATAGTTGTTTACAGCAGTACATGTCATAGAGAGACTAAAATTAGGCAACTTTTATAATCATTGTTTTTGCTTTTACATTATTGGGATTATTTGGGCTTAATTGCAAAACATTGTTAATTTTCGGATTTTTCACTCATCCTGACCTTGTTGCCTTGTGCAGAGCAGAACTTGAGCTACAGATAACGGATTTTGGGGATCTTGCCGTACCTAGAAAGATAAGGAAGAGACCTACAATTTCAGGTTTCACAATAATTGTCAAATTAGGTCAAAATCAAGGCCAAATTAGGTGCCGAGTTCTCTTGCGCGCATCAGTGCGCAGTCCATGACGTTCCTTCACTTAAATAGGGATAACTTACTCATCTTAAGCCCAATTAAGGCATATGACACCTTGTTGGAAAGCTTATTCAGAGGCCCTTAATTTGGTCTAGGGTTAGGTCACGATTAATGAGCATAAATAGCAGTTCAAAGCCGCACAAGCCAGAGAGTGACAGAAATTAGACAACTTTTAGAATCATTGTTTTTGCTTTTACATTATTGGGCTTAATTGCTAGGTATTGTTAATTTTCGGATTTTTCACTCTTCCTGACCTTGTTGCCTTCCACAGAGCATAACTGGAGCCACAGATATCGAATTTTGGTGATCTTGCTGTCCCTAGAAAGATAAGGAAGAGACCTACAATTTCCGGTGTCACGACAATTGTCAAATTAGGCCAAAATCAAGGCTAAATTGGGTCCCATGTTCTCTGGCACGGATCAATCCGTAGTACATGATGTTCCTTCACTTAAATGAGCATAACTTACTCATCTTAAGCCGAATTAAGGCATATGATACCTTGTTGGAAAGCTTATTCAGAGGCCCTTAATTTGTTCTAGGGTTAGGTCAGGATTAATAAGCATAAATAGAAGTTTACAGCCGCACAAGCCAGAGAGAGACGAAAAATCGATAACTTTTACAATCATTGTTTTTGCATTTACATTATTGGGCTTAATTGCTAAACATTGTTAATTTTCGGATTTTTCATTCATCCTGACCTTGTTACCTTGCACATAGCATAACTAGAGCTACAAATATCGTATTTTTGTGATCTTTTTGTCCCTAGAAAGATAAGGAAGAGACCTACAATTTCAGATTTCACAAGAATTGTCAAATAAGGCCAAAATCAAGGCAAAATTGGGTCCCGAGTTCTCTGGCACAGATCAGTGCGCAGTCCATGATGTTTCTTCACTTAAATGGGCCTAACATACTCATCTTAAGCCCAATTAAGGCATATTATACATTGTTGGAAAGCTTATTAAGAGGCCCTTAATTTGGTATAGGGTAAGGTCAGGATTAATAAGCATAAATAGTTGTTTACAGCCGTACATGTCAGAGAGAGACTGAAATTAGGCAACTTTTACAATCATTGTTTTTGCTTTTACATTATTGGGCTTATATGGGCTTAATTACTAAACATTGTTAATTTTCGGATTTTTCACTCATCCTGACCTTGTTGCCTTGCGCAGAGCAGACTAGAGCTACAGATATCGGATTTTGGTGATCTTCTCCGTCCTTAGAAAGATAAGGAAGAGACCTACAATTTCAGGTTTCACAAGAATTGTCAAATTAGGTCAAAATCAAGGCCAAATTGGGAGCCGAGTTCTCAGACGCGGATCGGTCATGCAGATCCATGATGTTCCTTCACTTAAATAGGACTAACTTACTCATCTTAAGCCCAATTAAGGCATATGATACCTTGATGGAAAGTTTATTCGGAGGCCCTTAATTTGGTTTAGAAGCCAGGAAATTAGACAACTTTACAATCATTTTTTTGCTTTTACATTATTGGGATTAATTGCTAAACATTGTTAATTTTCGGATTTTTCACTCATCCCGACCTTGTTGCCTAGAAGCTAATAGAGCTACGGATATCGGACTTTGGTGATCTTGTTGTCCCTAGAAAGATAGAAGAGACCTACAATTTCACGTTTTGAAGAATTGTCTAATTAGGCAAAAATAAAAGGCTAAATTGGGCCCGAGTTTGGGATTCGGATCTGTCCATGATGTTCCATCACTTAAATGGGCATAACTTACTCATCTTAAGCCCAATTAAGGCATATGAAACCTTGTTGAAAAGCTTATTCAGAGGCCCTTAATTTGGTGTAGGGTTAGGTCAGGATTAATAAGCATAAATAGTTGTTTACAGGCGTACATGTCATAGAGAGACTAAAATTAGGCAACTTTTATAATTATTGTTTTTGCTTTTACATTATTGGGATTATTTGGGCTTAATTGCAAAACATTGTTAATTTTCAGATTTTTCACTCATCCCGACCTTGTTGCCTTGTGCAGAGAGCGTAACTAGAGCTACAAATAACGGATTTTGGGGATCTTCCTCGTACCTAGAAAGATAAGGAAGAGACCTACAATTTCAGGTTTCACAAGAATTGTCAAATTAGGACCAAAATCAAGGCCAAATTAGGTGCCGAAGTTCTCTTGCGCGCATCAGTACGCGACCCATGACGTTCCTTCACTTAAATAGGGATAACTTACTCATCTTAAGCCCAATTAAGGCATATGACACCTTGTTGGAAAGCTTATTCCAGAGGCCCTTAATTTGGTCTAGGGTTAGGTCACGATTAATAAGCATAAATAGCAGTTCAAAGTCGCACAAGCCAGAGTGACGAAATTAGACAACTTTTAGAATCATTGTTTTTGCTTTTACATTATTGGGCTTAATTGCTAGGTATTGTTAATTTTCGGATTTTTCACTCTTCCCGACCTTGTTGCCTTCCCACAGAGCATAACTGGAGCTACAGATATCGAATTTTGGTGATCTTGCTGTCCCTAGAAAGATAAGGAAGAGACCTACAATTTCAGGTTTCACGAAATTGTCAAATTAGGCCAAAATCAAGGCTAAATTGGGTCCCATGTTCTCTGGCACGGATCAATCCGTAGTCCATGATGTTCCTTCACTTAAATGAGCATAACTTACTCATCTTAAGCCCAATTAAGGCATATGATACCTTGTTGGAAAGCTTATTAAGAGGCCCTTAATTTGTTCTAGGGTTAGGTTAGGATTAATAAGCATAAATAGAAGTTTACAGCCGCACAAGCCGGAGAGAGACGAAAAATCGACAACTTTTACAATCATTGTTTTTGCATTTACATTATTGGGCTTAATTGGGCTTAATTGCTAAACATTGTTAATTTTCGGATTTTTCATTCATCCCGACCTTGTTACCTTGCACATAGAATAACTAGAGCTACAAATATCGGATTTTTGTGATCTTGTTGTCCCTAGAAAGATAAGGAAGAGACCTACAATTTCAGATTTCACAAGAATTGTCAAATAAGGCCAAAATCAAGGCAAAATTGGGTCCCGAGTTCTTCCGGCACAGTTAGTCTGTGATCCATGTTGTTTCTTCACTTAAATGGGCCTAACATACTCATCTTAAGCCCAATTAAGACATATTATACATTGTTGGAAAGCTTATTAAGAGGCCCTTAATTTGGTATAGGGTAAGGTCCAGATTAATAAGCATAAATAGTTGTTTACAACGGCACATATGTCAGAGAGAGACCGAAATTAGGCAACTTTTACAATCATTGTTTTTGCTTTACATTATTGGGCTTATTTGGGCTTAATTACTAAACATTGTTAATTTTCGGATTTTTCACTCATCCCGACCTTGTTGCCTTGCGCGAGCAGACTAGAGCTACATATATCGGATTTTGGTGATCTTGCTGTCCTTAGAAAGATAA
>CM061066.1:193140601-193231407 GCA_030762895.1 Sophora flavescens | reverse complement strand
GTAAAGTGCTATTTATGCTTGTTAATCCTGACCTAATCATAGACCAAAATAAGGACCTCTGAATAAGCTTTCCAACAAGGTATCATATGCCTTAATTGGGCTTAAGATGAGTAAGTTAGGCCCATTTAAGTGAAGGATCATCATGGACTGCGCACTTATCCGCGCCAGAGAACTTGAGACCCAATTTAGCCTTGATTTTAGCATAATTTGACAATTCTTATGAAACCGGAAATTGTAGGTCTCTTCCTTATCTTTCTAGGGACAACAAGATCACCAAAATCCGATATATGTACCTCTAGGTATGCTCTGTGCAATGCAACAAGGTCAGGATGAGTGGAAAATCCGAAAATTAACAATGTTTAGCAATTAATCCCAATAATGTAAAAGAAAAAACAAAGATTCTAAAAGTTGTCTAATTTTCATCTCTCTCTGGCTTGTGAGGCTGTAAACTGTTATTTATGCTTATTAATCCTAACCTAATCCAAGACCAAATTAAGAGCCTCTGAATAAGCTTTCCAACAAGATATCATATTACTTAATTGGGCTTAAGTTGAGTAAGTTAGGACCATTTAAATGAAGGAACATCATGGACAGCACACTGATCCACGGCAGAGAACTCGGACCCAATTTAGCCATGATTTTGGCCTAATTTGAGAATTCTTTGAAACCTGAAATTGTAGGTCTCTTCCTTATCTTTCTAGGGACTGCAAGATCACCAAAATCTGATATCTGTAGCTCTAGTTCTGCTCTGCGCAAGGCAACAAGGTCAGGATGAGTGAAAAATCCGAAAGTTAACAATGTTTAGCAATTAATCCCAATAACGTAAAATAAAAAACAAAGATTCTAAAAGTTGTCTAATTTTCATCTCTCTCTGGCTTGTGCGGCTGTATACTGCTATTTAGGCTTATTAATCCTAACCTAATCCAAGACCAAATTAAGGACCTCTGAATAAGCTTTCCAACAAGATATCATATGACTTAATTGGGCTTAAGATGAGTAAGTTAGGACCATTTAAATGAAGGAACATCATGGACTGCGCACTGATCCGCGGCAGAGAACTCGGACTCAATTTAGCCTTGATTTTGGCCTAATTTGAGAAATCTTTGAAACCTGAAATTGTAGGTCTCTTCCTTATCTTTCTAGGGACTACAAGATCACCAAAATCTGATATCTGTAGCTCTAGGTATGCTCTGTGCAATGCAAAAAGGTCCGGATGAGTGGAAAATCCGAAAATTAACAATGTTTAGCAATTAATCCCAATAATGTAAAATAAAAAACAAAGATTCTAAAAGTTGTCTAATTTTCATCTCTCTCTGGCTTGTGTGGTTGTAAAATGCTATTTATGCTTATTAATCGTGACCTAATCCTTTACCAAATTAAGGGCCTCTGAATAAGCTTTCCAACAACGTATCATATGCCTTATTTGGGCTTAAGATGAGTAAGTTAGGCCCTTTTAAGCGAACGAACTTCATGGACAACACACTGATCCGGGCCAGGGAACTCGGGACCCAATTTAGCCTTGATTTTGGCCTAATTTGACAATTCTTGTGAAACCTGAAATCGTAGGACTCTTCCTTATCTTTCTAGGGACAACAAGATCACCAAAATCCGATATCTGTAGCTCTAGTTATGCTCTGCGCAAGGCAACAAGGTCAGGATGGGTGAAAAATCCAAAAATTAACAATGTTTAGCAAATAAGACCAATTAATCCCAATAATGTAAAAGAAAAAATAATGATTGTAAAAGTTGTCTAATTTCCTTCTCCCTCTGGCTGTTGCGGCTGTAAACTGCTATTTATGCTTGTTAATCCTGACCTAATCATAGACCAAAATAAGTACCTCTGAATAAGCTTTCCAACAAGGTATCATATGCCTTAATTGGGCATAAGATGAGTAAGTTAGGCCCATTTAAGTGAAGGAACATCATGGACTGCGCACTTATCCGCGCCAGAGAACTTGAGACCCAATTTAGCCTTGATTTTAGCTTAATTTGACAATTCTTATGAAACCGGAAATTGTAGGTCTCTTCCTTATCTTTCTAGGGACAACAAGATCACCAAAATCCGATATATGTACCTCTAGGTATGCTATGTGCAATGCAACAAGGTCAGGATGAGTGGAAAATCCGAAAATTAACAATGTTTAGCAATTAATCCCAATAATGTAAAAGAAAAAACAAAGATTCTAAAAGTTGTCTAATTTTCATCTCTCTCTGGCTTGTGAGGCTGTAAACTGCTATTTATGCTTATTATTCCTAACCTAATCCAAGACATATTAAGGGCCTCTGAATAAGCTTTCCAACAAGATATCATATGACTTAATTGGGCTAAGATGAGTAAGTTAGGACCTTTTAAATGAAGGAACATCATCGACTGCGCACTGATCCGCGACAGAGAACTCAGACCCAATTTAGCCTTGATTTTGGCCTAATTTGAGAATTCTTTGAAACCTAAAATTGTAGGTCTCTTCCTTATCTTTCTAGGGACTGCAAGATCACCAAAATCCGATATCTGTAGCTCTAGTTCTGCTCTGCGCAAGGCAACAAGGTCAGGATGAGTGAAAAATCCGAAAGTTAACAATGTTTAGCAATTAATCCCAATAACGTAAAATAAAAAACAAAGATTCTAAAAGTTGTCTAATTTTCATCTCTCTCTGGCTTGTGCGGCTGTAAACTGCTATTTAGGCTTATTAATCCTAACCTAATCCAAGACCAAATTAAGGACCTCTGAATAAGCTTTCCAACAAGATATCGTATGACTTAATTGGGCTTAAGATGAGTAAGTTAGGACCATTTAAATGAAGGAACATCATGGACTGCGCACTGATCCGCGGCAGAGAACTCGGACTCAATTTAGCCTTGATTTTGGCCTAATTTGAGAAATCTTTGAAACCTGAAATTGTAGGTCTCTTCCTTATCTTTCTAGGGACTGCAAGATCACCAAAATATGATATCTGTAGCTCTAGGTA
This sequence comes from Sophora flavescens, assembly GCA_030762895.1. Classification (NCBI taxonomy): domain Eukaryota; kingdom Viridiplantae; phylum Streptophyta; class Magnoliopsida; order Fabales; family Fabaceae; genus Sophora; species Sophora flavescens. Next base: position 193,228,441 of record CM061066.1, on the reverse strand, counting down.
TGCTCTGTGCAATGCAACAAGGTCCGGATGAGTGGAAAATCCGAAAATTAACAATGTTTAGCAATTAATCCCAATAATGTAAAATAAAAAACAAAGATTCTAAAAGTTGTCTAATTTTCATCTCTCTCTGGCTTGTGTGGTTGTAAAATCCTATTTATGCTTATTAATCGTGACCTAATCCTTTACCAAATTAAGGGCCTCTGAATAAGCTTTCCAACAACGTATCATATGCCTTATTTGGGCTTAAGATGAGTAAGTTAGGCCCTTTTAAGCGAACGAACTTCATGGACAACACACTGATCCGGGCCAGGGAACTCGGGACCCAATTTAGCCTTGATTTTGGCCTAATTTGACAATTCTTGTGAAACCTGAAATCGTAGGACTCTTCCTTATCTTTCTAGGGACAACAAGATCACCAAAATCCGATATCTGTAGCTCTAGTTATGCTCTGCGCAAGGCAACAAGGTCAGGATGGGTGAAAAATCCAAAAATTAACAATGTTTAGCAAATAAGACCAATTAATCCCAATAATGTAAAAGAAAAAATAATGATTGTAAAAGTTGTCTAATTTCCTTCTCCCTCTGGCTGTTGCGGCTGTAAACTGCTATTTATGCTTGTTAATCCTAACCTAATCATAGACCAAAATAAGTACCTCTGAATAAGCTTTCCAACAAGGTATCATATGCCTTAATTGGGCTTAAGATGAGTAAGTTAGGCCCATTTAAGTGAAGGAACATCATGGATCGTGCACTTATCCGCGCCAGAGAACTTGAGACCCAATTTAGCCTTGATTTTAGCCTAATTTGACAATTCTTATGAAACCGGAAATTGTAGGTCTCTTCCTTATCTTTCTAGGGACAACAAGATCACCAAAATCCGATATATGTACCTCTAGGTATGCTATGTGCAATGCAACAAGGTCAGGATGAGTGGAAAATCCGAAAATTAACAATGTTTAGCAATTAATCCCAATAATGTAAAAGAAAAAACAAAGATTCTAAAAGTTATCTAATTTTCATCTCTCTCTGGCTTGTGAGGCTGTAAACTGCTATTTATGCTTATTATTCCTAACCTAATCCAAGACATATTAAGGGCCTCTGAATAAGCTTTCCAACAAGATATCATATGACTTAATTGGGCTTAAGATGAGTAAGTTAGGACCTTTTAAATGAAGGAACATCATCGACTGCGCACTGATCCGCGACAGAGAACTCAGACCCAATTTAGCCTTGATTTTGGCCTAATTTGAGAATTCTTTGAACCTGAAATTGTAGGTCTCTTCCTTATCTTTCTAGGGACTGCAAGATCACCAAAATCCGATATCTGTAGCTCTAGTTCTGCTCTGCGCAAGGCAACAAGGTCAGGTTGAGTGAAAAATCCGAAAGTTAACAATGTTTAGCAATTAATCCCAATAATGTAAAATAAAAAACAAAGATTCTAAAAGTTGTCTAATTTTCATCTCTCTCTGGCTTGTGCGGCTGTAAACTGTTATTTATGCTTATTAATCCTAACCTAATCCTAGACTAAATTAAGGACCTCTGAATAAGCATTCCAACAAGATATCATATGACTTAATTGGGCTTAAGATGAGTAAGTTAGGACCATTTAAATGAAGGAACATCATGGACTGCGCACTGATCCGCGGCAGAGAACTCGGACTCAATTTAGCCTTGATTTTGGCCTAATTTGAGAAATCTTTGAAACCTGAAATTGTAGTTCTCTTCCTTATCTTTCTAGGGACTGCAAGATCACCAAAATATGATATCTGTTGCTCTAGGTATGCTCTGTGCAATGCAACAAGGTCCGGATGAGTGGAAAATTCGAAAATTAACAATGTTTAGCAATTAATCCCAATAATGTAAAATAAAAAATAATGATTGTAAAAGTTGTCTAATTTCCTTCTCTCTCTGGCTTGTGTGGTTGTAAAATGCTATTTATGCTTATTAATCGTGACCTAATCCTTGACCAAATTAAGGGCCTCTGAATAGGTTTTCCAACAACGTATCATATGCCTTATTTGGGCTTAAGATGAGTAAGTTAGGCCCATTTAAGTGAAGGAACATCATGGACTGCGCACTGATCAATACCAGTGAACTCGGGACCCAATTTAGCCTTGATTTTGGCCTAATTTGACAATTCTTGTGAAACCTGAAATCGTAGGACTCTTCCTTATCTTTCTAGGGACAACAAGATCACAAAAATCCGATATCTGTAGCTCTAGTTATGCTCTGCGCAAGGCAACAAGGTCAGGATGAGTGAAAAATCCAAAAATTAACAATGTTTAGCAAATAAGACTAATTAATCCCAATAATGTAAAAGAAAAAATAATGATTGTAAAAGTTGTCTAATTTCCTTCTCCCTCTGGCTGTTGCGGCTGAAAACTGCTATTTATGCTTGTTAATCCTGACCTAATCATAGACCAAAATAAGTACCTCTGAATAAGCTTTCCAACAAGGTATCATATGCCTTAATTGGGCTTAAGATGAGTAAGTTAGGCCCATTTAAGTGAAGGAACATCATGGACTGCGCACTTATCCGCGCCAGAGAACTTGAGACCCAATTTAGCCTTGATTTTAGCCTAATTTGACAATTCTTATGAAACCGGAAATTGTAGGTCTCTTCCTTATCTTTCTAGGGACAACAAGATCACCAAAATCCGATATATGTACCTCTAGGTATGCTATGTGCAATGCAACAAGGTCAGGATGAGTGGAAAATCCGAAAATTAACAATGTTTAGCAATTAATCCCAATAATGTAAAAGAAAAAACAAAGATTCTAAAAGTTATCTAATTTTCATCTCTCTCTGGCTTGTGAGGCTGTAAACTGCTATTTATGCTTATTATTCCTAACCTAATCCAAGACATATTAAGGGCCTCTGAATAAGCTTTCCAACAAGATATCATATGACTTAATTGGGCTTAAGATGAGTAAGTTAGGACCTTTTAAATGAAGGAACATCATCGACTGCGCACTGATCCGCGACAGAGAACTCAGACCCAATTTAGCCTTGATTTTGGCCTAATTTGAGAATTCTTTGAACCTGAAATTGTAGGTCTCTTCCTTATCTTTCTAGGGACTGCAAGATCACCAAAATCCGATATCTGTAGCTCTAGTTCTGCTCTGCGCAAGGCAACAAGGTCGGAGTGAGTGAAAAATCCGAAAGTTAACAATGTTTAGCAATTAATCCCAATAATGTAAAATAAAAAACAAAGATTCTAAAAGTTGTCTAATTTTCATCTCTCTCTGGCTTGTGCGGCTGTAAACTGTTATTTATGCTTATTAATCCTAACCTAATCCAAGACCAAATTAAGGGCCTCTGAATATGCTTTCCAACAAGATATCATATAACTTAATTGGGCTTAAGATGAGTAAGTTAGGACCATTTAAATGAAGGTACAACTTGGACTGCACACTGATCCGCGGCAGAGAACTCGGACTCAATTTAGCCTTGATTTTGGCCTAATTTGAGAATTCTTTGAAACCTGAAATTGTAGGTCTCTTCCTTATCTTTCTAGGGACAGCAAGATCACAAAAATCCGATATTTGTAGCTCTAGATATGCTCATGCAATGCAACAAGGTCCGGGATGAGTGGAAAATTCGAAAATTAACAATGTTTAGCAATTAATCCCAATAATGTAAAATAAAAAATAATGATTGTAAAAGTTGTCTAATTTCCTTCTCTCTCTCTGGCTTGTGTGGTTGTAAAATGCTATTTATGCTTATTAATCGTGACCTAATCCTTGACCAAATTAAGGGCCTCTGAATAGGTTTTCCAACAACGTATCATATGCCTTATTTGGGCTTAAGATGAGTAAGTTAGGCCCATTTAAGTGAAGGAACATCATGGACTGCGCACTGATCAATACCAGTGAACTCGGGACCCAATTTAGCCTTGATTTTGGCCTAATTTGACAATTCTTGTGAAACCTGAAATCGTAGGACTCTTCCTTATCTTTCTAGGGACAACAAGATCACAAAAATCCGATATCTGTAGCTCTAGTTATGCTCTGCGCAAGGCAACAAGGTCAGGATGAGTGAAAAATCCAAAAATTAACAATGTTTAGCAAATAAGACTAATTAATCCCAATAATGTAAAAGAAAAAATAATGATTGTAAAAGTTGTCTAATTTCCTTCTCCCTCTGGCTGTTGCGGCTGAAAACTGCTATTTATGCTTGTTAATCCTGACCTAATCATAGACCAAAATAAGTACCTCTGAATAAGCTTTCCAACAAGGTATCATATGCCTTAATTGGGCTTAAGATGAGTAAGTTAGGCCCATTTAAGTGAAGGAACATCATGGACTGCGCACTTATCCGCGCCAGAGAAATTGAGACCCAATTTAGCCTTGATTTTAGCCTAATTTTACAATTCTTATGAAACCGGAAATTGTAGGTCTCTTCCTTATCTTTCTAGGGACAACAAGATCACCAAAATCCGATATATGTACCTCTAGGTATGCTCTGTGCAATGCAACAAGGTCAGGATGAATGTAAAATCCGAAAATTAACAATGTTTAGCAATTAATCCCAATAATGTAAAAGAAAAAACAAAGATTCTAAAAGTTGTCTAATTTTCATCTCTCTCTGGCTTGTGAGGCTGTAAACTGCTATTTATGCTTATTAATCCTAACCTAATCCAAGACAAATTAAGGGCCTCTGAATAAGCTTTCCAACAAGATATCATATGACTTAATTGGGCTTAAGATGAGTAAGTTAGGACCTTTTAAATGAAGGAACATCATCGACTGCGCACTGATCCGCGACAGAGAACTCAGACCCAATTTAGCCTTGATTTTGGCCTAATTTGAGAATTCTTTGAAACCTGAAATTGTAGGTCTCTTCCTTATCTTTCTAGGGACTGCAAGATCACCAAAATCTGATATCTGTAGCTCTAGTTCTGCTCTGCGCAAGGCAACAAGGTCAGGATGAGTGAAAAATCCGAAAGTTAACAATGTTTAGCAATTAATCCCAATAATGTAAAATAAAAAACAAAGATTCTAAAAGTTGTCTAATTTTCATCTCTCTCTGGCTTGTGCGGCTGTAAACTGTTATTTATGCTTATTAATCCTAACCTAATCCAAGACTAAATTAAGGACCTCTGAATAAGCTTTCCAACAAGATATCATATGACTTAATTGGGCTTAAGATGAGTAAGTTAGGACCATTTAAATGAAGGAACGTCATGGACTGCGCACTGATCCGCAGCAGAGAACTCGGACTCAATTTAGCCTTGATTTTGGCCTAATTTGAGAAATCTTTGACACATGAAATTGTAGTTCTCTTCCTTATCTTTCTAGGGACTGCAAGATCACCAAAATATGATATCTGTAGCTCTAGGTATGCTCTGTGCAATGCAACAAGGTCCGGATGAGTGGAAAATCCGAAAATTAACAATGTTTAGCAATTAATCCCAATAATGTAAAATAAAAAATAATGATTGTAAAAGTTGTCTAATTTCCTTCTCTCTCTGGCTTGTGTGGTTGTAAAATGCTATTTATGCTTATTAATCGTGACCTAATCCTTGACCAAATTAAGGGCCTCTGAATAAGCTTTCCAACAACGTATCATATGCCTTATTTGGGCTTAAGATGAGTAAGTTAGGCCCATTTAAGTGAAGGAACATCATGGACTGCGCACTGATCAATACCAGTGAACTCGGGACCCAATTTAGCCTTGATTTTGGCCTAATTTGACAATTCTTGTGAAACCAGAAATCGTAGGACTCTTCCTTATCTTTCTAGGGACAACAAGATCACCAAAATCCGATATCTGTAGCTCTAGTTATGCTCTGCGCAAGGCAACAAGGTCAGGATGAGTGAAAAATCCAAAAATTAACAATGTTTAGCAAATAAGACCAATTAATCCCAATAATGTAAAAGAAAAAATAATGATTGTAAAAGTTGTCTAATTTCCTTCTCCCACAGTCTGTTGCGGCTGTAAACTGCTATTTATGCTTGTTAATCCAGACCTAATCATAGACCAAATTAAGGACCTCTGAATAAGCTTTCCAACAAGGTATCATATGCCTTAATTGGGCTTAAGATGAGTAAGTTAGGCCCATTTAAGTGAAGGAACATCATGGACTGCGCACTTATCCGCGCCAGAGAACTTGAGACCCAATTTAGCCTTGATTTTAGCCTAATTTGACAATTCTTATGAAACCGGAAATTGTAGGTCTCTTCCTTATCTTTCTAGGGACAACAAGATCACCAAAATCCGATATATGTACCTCTAGGTATGCTCTGTGCAATGCAACAAGGTCAGGATGAGTGGAAAATCCGAAAATTAACAATGTTTAGCAATTAATCCCAATAATGTAAAAGAAAAAACAAAGATTCTAAAAGTTGTCTAATTTTCATCTCTCTCTGGCTTGTGAGGCTGTAAACTGCTATTTATGCTTATTAATCCTAACCTAATCCAAGACAAATTAAGGGCCTCTGAAGAAGCTTTCCAACAAGATATCATATGACTTAATTGGGCTTAAGATGAGTAAGTTAGGACCTTTTAAATGAAGGAACATCATCGACTGCGCACTGATCCGCAACAGAGAACTCAGACCCAATTTAGACTTGATTTTGGCCTAATTTGAGAATTCTTTGAAACCTGAAATTGTAGGTCTCTTCCTTATCTTTATAGGGACTGCAGGATCACCAAAATCCGATATCTGTAGCTTTAGTTCTGCTCTGCGCAAGGCAACAAGGTCAGGATGAGTGAAAAATCCGAAAGTTAACAATGTTTAGCAATTAATCCCAATAATGTAAAATAAAAAACAAAGATTCTAAAAGTTGTCTAATTTTCATCTCTCTCTGGCTTGTGCGGCTGTAAACTGTTATTTATGCTTATTAATCCTAACCTAATCCAAGACTAAATTAAGGACCTCTGAATAAGCTTTCCAACAAGATATCATATGACTTAATTGGGATTAAGATGAGTAAGTTAGGACCATTTAAATGAAGGAACATCATGGACTGCGCACTGATCCGCAGCAGAGAACTCGGACTCAATTTAGCCTTGATTTTGGCCTAATTTGAGAAATATTTGAAACCTGAAATTGTAGTTCTCTTCCTTATCTTTCTAGGGACTGCAAGATCACCAAAATATGATATATGTAGCTCTAGGTATGCTCTGTGCAATGCAACAAGGTCCGGATGAGTGGAAAATCCGAAAATTAACAATGTTTAGCAATTAATCCCAATAATGTAAAAGAAAAAATAATGATTGTAAAAGTTGTCTAATTTCCTTCTCCCTCTGGCTGTTGCGGCTGTAAACTGCTATTTATGCTTGTTAATCCTGACCTAATCATAGACCAAAATAAGTACCTCTGAATAAGCTTTCCAACAAGGTATCATATGCCTTAATTGGGCTTAAGATGAGTAAGTTAGGCCCATTTAAGTGAAGGAACATCATGGACAGCGCACTTATCCGCGCCAGAGAACTTGAGACCCAATTTAGCCTTGATTTTAGCCTAATTTGACAATTCTTATGAAACCCGAAATTGTAGGTCTCTTCCTTATCTTTCTAGGGACAACAAGATCACCAAAATCCGATATATGTACCTCTAGGTATGCTCTGTGCAATGCAACAAGGTCGGGATGAGTGGAAAATCCGAAAATTAACAATGTTTAGCAATTAATCCCAATAATGTAAAAGAAAAAACAAAGATTCTAAAAGTTGTCTAATTTTCATCTCTCTCTGGCTTGTGAGGCTGTAAACTGCTATTTATGCTTATTAATCCTAACCTAATCCAAGACAAATTAAGGGCCTCTGAAGAAGCTTTCCAACAAGATATCATATGACTTAATTGGGCTTAAGATGAGTAAGTTAGGACCTTTTAAATGAAGGAACATCATCGATCGCAGACCGATCCGCGACAGAGAACTCGGACCCAATTTAGCCTTGATTTTGGCCTAATTTGAGAATTCTTTGAAACCTGAAATTGTAGGTCTCTTCCTTATCTTTCTAGGGACAGCAAGATCACAAAAATCCGATATTTGTAGCTCTAGTTATGCTCTGCGCAAGGCAACTAGGTCAGGATGAGTGAAAAATCCGAAAATTAACAATGTTTAGCAATTAATCCCAATAATGTAAAATAAAAAACAAAGATTCTAAAAGTTGTCTAATTTTCATCTCTCTCTGGCTTGTGCGGCTGTAAACTGTTATTTATGCTTATTAATCCTAACCTAATCCAAGACTAAATTAAGGACCTCTGAATAAGCTTTCCAACAAGATATCATATGACTTAATTGGGATTAAGATGAGTAAGTTAGGACCATTTAAATGAAGGAACATCATGGACTGCGCACTGATCCGCAGCAGAGAACTCGGACTCAATTTAGCCTTGATTTTGGCCTAATTTGAGAAATATTTGAAACCTGAAATTGTAGTTCTCTTCCTTATCTTTCTAGGGACTGCAAGATCACCAAAATATGATATCTGTAGCTCTAGGTATGCTCTGTGCAATGCAACAAGGTCCGGATGAGTGGAAAATCCGAAAATTAACAATGTTTAGCAATTAATCCCAATAATGTAAAATAAAAAATAATGATTGTAAAAGTTGTCTAATTTCCTTCTCTCTCTGGCTTGTGTGGTTGTAAAATGCTATTTATGCTTATTAATCGTGACCTAATCCTTGACCAAATTAAGGGCCTCTGAATAAGCTTTCCAACAACGTATCATATGCCTTATTTGGGCTTAAGATGAGTAAGTTAGGCCCATTTAAGTGAAGGAACATCATGGACTGCGCACTGATCAATACCAGTGAACTCGGGACCCAATTTAGCCTTGATTTTGGCCTAATTTGACAATTCTTGTGAAACCTGAAATTGTAGGTCTCTTCCTTATCTTTCTAGGGACAACAAGATCACCAAAATCCGATATCTGTAGCTCTAGTTATGCTCTGCGCAAGGCAACAAGGTCAGGATGAGTGAAAAATCCAAAAATTAACAATGTTTAGCAAATAAGACCAATTAATCCCAATAATGTAAAAGAAAAAATAATGATTGTAAAAGTTGTCTAATTTCCTTCTCTCTCTGGCTGTTGCGGCTGTAAACTGCTATTTATGCTTGTTAATCCTGACCTAATCATAGACCAAATTAAGGACCTCTGAATAAGCTTTCCAACAAGGTATCATATGCCTTAATTGGGCTTAAGATGAGTAAGTTAGGCCCATTTAAGTGAAGGAACATCATGGACTGCGCACTTATCCGCGCCAGAGAACTTGAGACCCAATTTAGCCTTGATTTTAGCCTAATTTGACAATTCTTATGAAACCGGAAATTGTAGGTCTCTTCCTTATCTTTCTAGGGACAACAAGATCACCAAAATCCGATATATGTACCTCTAGGTATGCTCTGTGCAATGCAACAAGGTCAGGATGAGTGGAAAATCCGAAAATTAACAATGTTTAGCAATTAATCCCAATAATGTAAAAGAAAAAACAAAGATTCTAAAAGTTGTCTAATTTTCATCTCTCTCTGACTTGTACGGCTGTAAACTGCTATTTATGCTTATTAATCCTAACCTAATCCAAGACCAAATTAAGGGCCTCTGAATAAGCTTTCCAACAAGATATCATATGACTTAATTGGGCTTAAGATGAGTAAGTTAGGACCATTTAAATGAAGGAACATCATGGACTGCGCACTGATCCGCGGCAGAGAACTCGGACCCAATTTAGCCTTGATTTTGGCCTAATTTGAGAATTCTTTGAAACCTGAAATTGTAGGTCTCTTCCTTATCTTTCTAGGGACTGCAAGATCACCAAAATCTGATATCTGTAGCTCTAGTTCTGCTCTGCGCAAGGCAACAAGGTCAGGATGAGTGAAAAATCCGAAAGTTAACAATGTTTAGCAATTAATCCCAATAATGTAAAATAAAAAACAAAGATTCTAAAAGTTGTCTAATTTTCATCTCTCTCAGGCTTGTGTGGTTGTAAAATGCTATTTATGCTTATTAATCGTGACCTAATCCTTGACCAAATTAAGGGCCTCTGAATAAGCTTTCCAACAACGTATCATATGCCTTATTTGGGCTTAAGATGAGTAAGTTAGGCCCTTTTAAGCGAACGAACTTCATGAACAGCACACTGATCCGCGCCAGGGAACTCGGGACCCAATTTAGCCTTGATTTTGGCCTAATTTGACAATTCTTGTGAAACCTGAAATCGTAGGACTCTTCCTTATCTTTCTAGGGACAACAAGATCTCCAAAATCCGATATCTGTAGCTCTAGTTATGCTCTGCGCAAGGCAACAAGGTCAGGATGAGTGAAAAATCCAAAAATTAACAAAATTTAGCAAATAAGACCAATTAATCCCAATAATGTAAAAGAAAAAATAATGATTGTAAAAGTTGTCTAATTTCCTTCTCCCTCTGGCTGTTGCGGCTGTAAACTGCTATTTATGCTTGTTAATCCTGACCTAATCATAGACCAAAATAAGGACCTCTGAATAAGCTTTCCAACAAGGTATCATATGCCTTAATTGGGCTTAAGATGAGTAAGTTAGGCCCATTTAAGTGAAGGAACATCATGGACTGCGCACTTATCCGCGCCAGAGAACTTGAGACCCAATTTAGCCTTGATTTTAGCTTAATTTGACAATTCTTATGAAACCGGAAATTGTAGGTCTCTTCCTTATCTTTCTAGGGACAACAAGATCACCAAAATCCGATATATGTACCTCTAGGTATGCTATGTGCAATGCAACAAGGTCAGGATGAGTGGAAAATCCGAAAATTAACAATGTTTAGCAATTAATCCCAATAATGTAAAAGAAAAAACAAAGATTCTAAAAGTTGTCTAATTTTTCATCTCTCTCTGGCTTGTGAGGCTGTAAACTGCTATTTATGCTTATTAATCCTAACCTAATCCAAGACAAATTAATGGCCTCTGAATAAGCTTTCCAACAAGATATCATATGACTTAATTGGGCTTAAGATGAGTAAGTTAGGACCTTTTAAATAAAGGAACATCATCGACTGCGCACTGATCCGCGACAGAGAACTCAGACCCAATTTAACCTTGATTTTGGCCTAATTTGAGAATTCTTTGAAACCTGAAATTGTGGGTCTCTTCCTTATCTTTCTAGGGACTGCAAGATCACCAAAATCCGATATCTGTAGCTCTAGTTCTGCTCTGCGCAAGGCAACAAGGTCAGGATGAGTGAAAAATCTGAAAGTTAACAATGTTTAGCAATTAAGCCCAATGAGGCCCAATAATGTAAAAGCAACAATAATGATTGTAAAAGTTATCTAATTTTGGTCTCTCTATGACTAGTGCGGCTGTAAACTGCTATTTATGCTTATTAATCCTAACCTAATCTTAGACCAGATTAAGAGCCTCTGAATAAGCTTTCCAACTAGGTCTCATATGCCTTAATTGGGCTTAAGATGAGTAAGTTATGCCCATTTAAGTGAACAAAAATCATGGACTGCATACTGATCCACGCCAGAGAACTCGGGACCCAATTTAGCCTTGATTTTGGCCTAATTTACCAATTCTTGTGACACCTGAAATTGTAGGTCTCTTCCTTATCTTTCTAGGGACTGCAAGATCACCAAAATCTGATATCTGTAGCTCTTGTTCTGCTCTGCGCAAGGCAACAAGGTCAGGATGAGTGAAAAATCCGAAAGTTAACAATGTTTAGCAATTAATCCCAATAATGTAAAATAAAAAACAAAGATTCTAAAAGTTGTCTAATTTTCATCTCTCTCTGGCTTGTGTGGTTGTAAAATGCTATTTATGCTTATTAATCGTGACCTAATCCTTGACCAAATTAAGGGCCTCTGAATAAGCTTTCCAACAACGTATCATATGCCTTATTTGGGCTTAAGATGAGTAAGTTAGGCCCTTTTAAGCGAACGAACTTCATGAAAGACACCGATCCGCGCCAGGGAACTCGGGACCCAATTTAGCCTTGATTTTGGCCTAATTTGACAATTCTTGTGAAACCTGAAATCGTAGGACTCTTCCTTATCTTTCTAGGGACAACAAGATCTCCAAAATCCTATATCTGTAGCTCTAGTTATGCTCTGCGCAAGGCAACAAGGTCAGGATGAGTGAAAAATCCAAAAATTAACAAAATTTAGCAAATAAGACCAATTAATCCCAATAATGTAAAAGAAAAAATAATGATTGTAAAAGTTGTCTAATTTCCTTCTCCCTCTGGCTGTTGCGGCTGTAAACTGCTATTTATGCTTGTTAATCCTGACCTAATCATAGACCAAAATAAGGACCTCTGAATAAGCTTTCCAACAAGGTATCATATGCCTTAATTGGGCTTAAGATGAGTAAGTTAGGCCCATTTAAGTGAAGGAACATCATGGACTGCGCACTTATCCGCGCCAGAGAACTTGAGACCCAATTAAGCCTTGATTATTGCCTAATTTGACAATTCTTATGAAACCGGAAAGTGTAGGTCTCTTCCTTATCTTTCTAGGGACAACAAGATCACCAAAATCCGATATATGTACCTCTAGGTATGCTCTGTGCAATGTAACAAGGTCAGGATGAGTGGAAAATCCGAAAATTAACAATGTTTAGCAATTAATCCCAATAATGTAAAAGAAAAAACAAAGATTCTAAAAGTTGTCTAATTTTTCATCTCTCTCTGGCTTGTGAGGCTGTAAACTGCTATTTATGCTTATTAATCCTAACCTAATCCAAGACAAATTAATGGCCTCTGAATAAGCTTTCCAACAAGATATCATATGACTTAATTGAGCTTAAGATGAGTAAGTTAGGACCTTTTAAATAAAGGAACATCATCGATCACAGACTCGATCCGCGACAGAGAACTCGGACCCAATTTAGCCTTGATTTTGGCCTAATTTGAGAATTCTTTGAAACCTGAAATTGTAGGTCTCTTCCTTATCTTTCTAGGGACTGCAAGATCACCAAAATCCGATATCTGTAGCTCTAGTTCTGCTCTGCGCAAGGCAACAAGGTCAGGATGAGTGAAAAATCCGAAAATTAACAATGTTTAGCAATTAAGCCCAATGAGGCCCAATAATGTAAAAGCAAAAATAATGATTGTAAAAGTTATCTAATTTTGGTCTCTCTCTGACTTGTGCGGCTGTAAACTGCTATTTATGCTTATTAATCCTAACCTAATCTTAGACCAGATTAAGAGCCTCTGAATAAGCTTTCCAACTAGGTCTCATATGCCTTAATTGGGCTTAAGATGAGTAAGTTAGGCCCATTTAAGTGAACAAAAATCATGGACTGCATACTGATCCACGCCAGAGAACTCGGGACCCAATTTAGCCTTGATTTTGGCCTAATTTGACAATTCTTGTGAAACCTGAAATTGTAGGTCTCTTCCTTATCTTTCTAGGGACAACAAGATCACCAAAATCCGATATCTGTAGCTCTAGTTATGCTCTGCGCAAGGCAATAAGGTTAGGATGAGTGAAAAATCCAAAAATTAACAATGTTAAGCAAATAAGACCAATTAATCCAAATAATGTAAAAGAAAAAATAGTGATTGTAAAAGTTGTCTAATTACCTTCTCTCTCTGGCTGTTGCGGCTGTAAACTGCTATTTATGCTTGTTAATCCAGACATAATCATAGACCAAATTAAGGACCTATGAATATGCTTTCCAACAAGGTATCATATGCCTTAATTGGGCTTAAGATGAGTAAGTTAGGCCCATTTAAGTGAAGGAACATCATGGACTGCGCACTTATCCGCGCCAGAGAACTTGAGACCCAATTTAGCCTTGATTTTAGCCTAATTTGACAATTCTTATGAAACCGGAAATTGTAGGTCTCTTCCTTATCTTTCTAGGGACAACAAGATCACCAAATCCGATATATGTACCTCTAGGTATGCTTTGTTCAATGCAACAAGGTCAGGATGGGTGGAAAATCCGAAAGTTAACAATGTTTAGCAATTAATCCCAATAATGTAAAAGAAAAAACAAAGATTCTAAAAGTTGTCTAATTTTCATCTCTCTCTGGCTTGTGCGACTGTAAAATGCTATTTATGCTTATTAATCGTGACCTAATCCTCGACCAAATTAAGGGCCTCTGAATAAGCTTTCCAACAAGGTATCATATGCCTTAATTGGGCTTAAGATGAGTAAGTTAGGCCCATTTAAGCAAACAAACTTCATGGACAGCACACTGATCTGCGCCAGAGAACTCGGGACCCAATTTAGCCTTGATTTTGGCCTAATTTGACAATTCTTGTCAAACCTGAAATCGTAGGACTCTTCCTTATCTTTCTATGGACAACAAGATCACCAAAATCCGATATCTGTAGCTCTAGTTATGCTCTGCGCAAGGCAACAAGGTCAGGATTGGTGAAAAATCCAAAAATTAACAATGTTTAGCAAATAAGACCAATGAGGCACAATAATGTAAAAGCAAAAATAATGATTGTAAAAGTTATCTAATTTTGGTCTCTCTCTGGCTTGTGCGGCTGTAAACTTCTATTTATGCTTATTAATCCTGACCTAATCCTAGACCAGATTAAGAGCCTCTGAATAAGCTTTCCAACTAGGTCTCATATGCCTTAATTGGGCTTAAGATGAGTAAGTTAGGCCCATTTAAGTGAACAAAAATCATGGACTGCATACTGATCCACGCCAGAGAACTCGGGACCCAATTTAGCCTTGATTTTGGCCTAATTTGACAATTCTTGTGAAACCTGAAATTGTAGGTCTCTTCCTTATCTTTCTATGGACAACAAGATCATCAAAATCTGATATCTGTAGATCTAGTTATGCTCTGCGCAAGAAAACGAGGTCAGAATGAGTGAAAAATCCGAAAATTAACAATGTTTAGCAATTAGGACCAACAAAATCCCAATAATGTAAAAGAAAAAATAATGATTGTAAAAGTTGTCTAATTTCTGTCTCTCTCTGGCTTGTGCGGCTGTAAATTGCTATTTATGCTTATTAATCCTGACCTAATCCTAGTCCATATTAAGGGCCTTTGAATAAGCTTTTCAAAAAGGTATCATATGCCTTAATTGGGCTTAAGATGAGTAAGTTAGGCCCATTTAAGTGAAGGAACATCATGGACTGCGCACTGATCCGTGCCAGAGAACTCGAGACCCAATTTTGCCTTTATTTTCGCCTAATTTGACAATTCTTGTGAAACCTGAAATTGTAGGACTCTTCCTTATCTTTCTAGGGTCAGCAAGATCACCAAAATCCGATATCTGTAGCTCTAGTTATGCTCTGCGCAAGAAAACAAGGTCAGGATGAGTGAAAAATCCGAAAATTAACAATGTTTAGCAATTAAGCCCAATGAGGCCCAATAATGTAAAAGCAAAAATAATGATTGTAAGAGTTGTCTAATTTCGGTCTCTGTCTGGCTTGTGCTGCTGTAAACTACTATTTATGCTTATTAATCCTGTCCTAATCCTAGACCAAATTAAGAGCCTCTGAATAAGCTTTCCAACAAGGTGTCATATGCCTTAATTGGGCTTAAGATGAGTAAGTTAGGCCCATTTAAATGAAGGACCATCATGGACTGCGCACTGATCCGCGCCAGAAAACTCGGGACCCAATTTAGCCATTATTTTGGCCTAATTTGAGAAATTTGGAAACCTAAAATTGTATGTCTCTTCCTTATCTTTCTAGGGACAGCAACATCACCAAAATCCGATATCTGTAGTTCTAATTATGCTCAACGCAAGGCAACAAGGTCAGGATGAGTGAAAAATCCGAAAATTAACAATGTTTAGCAATTAAGCCCAATGAGGCCCAATAATGTAAAAGCAAAAATAATGATTGTAAAAGTTGTCTAGTTTCGGTCTCTCTCTAGCTTGTGTGGCTGTAAACTGCTATTTATGCTTGTTAATCCTGGCCTAATCTTAGACCAAATTAAGGGCCTCTGAATAAGCTTTCCAACTAGGTATCATATGCCTTAATTGGGCTTAAGATGAGTAAGTTAGGCCCATCTAAGTGAACGAAAATCATGGACTGCATACTGATCCGCGCCAGAGAACTCGGGACCCAATTTAGCCTTGATTTTGGCCTAATTGACAATTCTTATGAAACCTGAAATTGTAGGTCTCTTCCTTATCTTTCTAGGGACAACAACATCACCAAACTCCGATATCTGTAGCTCTAGTTATGCTCTGCGCAAGGCAACAAGGTCAGGATGAGTGAAAAATCCGAAAATTAACAATGTTTAGCAATTAAGACCAATTAATCCCAATAATGTAAAAGAATAAATAATGATTGTAAAAGTTGTCTAATTTCCTTCTCTCTCCGACTGTTGCGGCTGTAAACTGCTATTTATGCTTGTTAATCCTGACCTAATCCTAGACCAAATTAAGGGCCTCTGAATAAGCTTTCTAACTAGGTATCATATGTCTTAATTGGGCTTAAGATGGGTAAGTTAGGCCCATTTAAGAGAACAAAAATCATGGACTGCATACTGATCCACGCCAGAGAAATCGGGACCCAATTTAGCCTTGATTTTGGCCTAATTTGACAATTCTTGTGAATCCTGAAATTGTAGGTCTCTTCCTTATCTTTCTAGGGACAACATGATCACCAAAATCCGATGTATGTACCTCTAGGTATGCTCTGTGCAATGCAACAAGGTCAGGATGAGTGGAAAATCCGAAAATTAACAATGTGTAGCAATTAATCCCAATAATGTAAAAGAAAAAACAGAGATTCTAAAAGTTGTCTAATTTTCATATCTCTCTGGCTTGTGCGGCTGTAAAATGCTATTTATGGTTATTAATCGTGACCTAATACTAGACCAAATTAAGGGCCTCTGAATAAGCTTTCCAACAAGGTATCATATGCCTTAATTGGGCTTAAGATGAGTAAGTTAGGCCCATTTAAGTGAAGGAACATCATGGACTGCGCACTGATCAGCACCGGATAACTCGGGACCCAATTTAGCCTTGATTTTGGCCTAATTTGACGATTCTTCTGAAACCTGCAATTGCAGGTCTCTTCCTTATCTTTCTAGGGACAACAAGATCACCAAAATCTGATATCTGTAGCTCTAGTTATGCTCTGCCCAAGAAAACAAGGTTAGAATGAGTGAAAAATCCGAAAATTAACAATGTTTAGCAATTAAGACCAATTAATCCCAATAATGTAAAAGAAAAAATAATGATTGTTAAAGTTGTCTAATTTCCGTCTCTCTCTGGCTTGTGCGGCTGTAAACTGCTATTTATGCTTATTAATCCTGACCTCATCGTAGTCCGTATTAAGGGCCTTTGAATAAGCTTTCCAACAAGGTATCATATGCCTTAATTGGGCTTAAGATGAGTAAGTTAGGCCCATTTAAGTGAAGGAACATCATGGACTGCACACTAATCCCCGCCAGAGAACTCGAGACCCAATTTTGCCTTGATTTTGGCCTAATTTGACAACTCTTATGACACCTGAAATTGTACGTCTCTTCCTTATCTTTCTAGGGACAGCAAGATCACCGAAATCCGATGTCTGTAGCTCTAGTTATGCTCTGCGCAAGGCAACAAGGTCAGGATGAGTGAAAAATCCGAAAATTAACAATGTTTAGCAATTAAGCCCAATGAGGCCCAATAATGTAAAAGCAAAAATAATGATTGTAAAAGTTGTCTAGTTTCGGTCTCTCTCTGGCTTGTGCGGCTGTAAACTGCTATTTATGCTAGTTAATCCTGGCCTTATCTTAGACCAAATTAAGGGCCTCTGAATAAGCTTTCCAACTAGGTATCATATGCCTTAATTGGGCTTAAGATGAGTAAGTTAGGTCCATCTAAGTGAACGAAAATCATGGACTGCATATTGATCCGCGCCAGAGAACACGGTACCCAATTTAGCCTTGATTTTGGCCTAATTGACAATTCTTATGAAACCTGAAATTGTAGGTCTCTTCCTTATCTTTCTAGGAACAACAAGATCGCCAAAATCCGATATCTGTAGCTCTAGTTATACTCTGCGCAAGGCAAGAAGGTCAGGATGAGTGAAAAATCCGAAAATTAACTATGTTTAGCAATTAAGACCAATTAATCCCAATAATGTAAAAGAAAAAATAATGATTGTAAAAGTTGTCTAATTTCCTTCCCTCTCTGGCTATTGCGGCTGTAAACTGCTTTTTATGCTTGTTAATGCTGACCTAATCATAGACCTAATTAAGGACCTCTGAATAAGCTTTCCAACAAGGTATCATATGCTTTAATTGGGCTTAAGATGAGTAAGTTAGGCCCATTTAAGTGAAGGAACATCATGGACTGTGCACTTATCCGCGCCAGAGAACCTGAGACCCAATTTAGCCTTGATTTTAGCCTAATTTGACAATTCTTATGAAACCGGAAATTGTAGGTCTCTTCCTAATCTTTCTAGGGACAACAAGATCACCAAAATCCGATATATGTACCTCTAGGTATGCTCTATGCAATGCAACAAGGTCAGGATGAGTGGAAAATCCGAAAATTAACAATGTGTAGCAATTAATCCCAATAATGTAAAAGAAAAAACAGAGATTTTAAAAGTTGTCTAATTTTGATTTCTCTCTGGCTTGTGTGACTGTAAAATGCTATTTATGCTTATTAATCGTGAACTAATACTAGACCAAATTAAGGGCCTCTGAATAAGCTTTCCAACAAAGTATCATATGCCTTAATTAGGCTTAAGATGAGTAAGTTAGGCCCATTTAAGTGAAGGAACATCATGGACTGCGCACTGATCAGCACCAGTGAACTCGGGACCCAATTTAGCCTTGATTTTGGCCTAATTTGACGATTCTTCTGAAACATGAAATTGTAGGTCTCTTCCTTATCTTTCTAGGGACAACAAGATCACCAAAATCTGATATCTGTAGCTCTAGTTATGCTCTGCGCAAGAAAACAAGGTCAGAATGAGTGAAAAATCCGAAAATTAACAATGTTTAGCAATTAAGACCAATTAATCCCAATAATGTAAAAGAAAAAATAATGATTGTTAAAGTTGTCTAATTTCCGTCTCTCTCTGGCTTGTGCGGCTGTAAACTGCTATTTATGCTTATTAATCCTGACGTAATCCTAGTCCATATTAAGGGCCTTTGAATAAGCTTTCCAACAAGGTATCATGTGCCTAATTTGGGCTTAAGATGAGTAAGTTAGGCCCATTTAAGTGAAGGAACATCATGGACTGCGCACTGATCCGCGCCAGAGAACTCGAGACCCAATTTTGCCTTGATTTTGGCCTAATTTGACAATTCTTTTGAAACCTGAAATTGTACGTCTATTCCTTATCTTTCTAGGGACAGCAAGATCACCAAAATCCGATATATGTAGCTCTAGTTATGCTCTGCGCAAGGCAACAAGGTCAGAATGAGTGAAAAATCCGAAAATTAACAATGTTTAGCAATTAAGCCCAATGACGCCCAATAATGTAAAAGCAAAAATAATGATTGTAAAAGTTGGCTAGTTTCGGTCTTTCTCTGGCTTGTGCGGCTGTAAACTACTATTTATGTTTGTTAATCCTGGCCTAATCTTAGACCAAATCAAGGGCCTCTGAATAAGCTTTCCAACTAGGTATCATATGCCTTAATTGGGCTTAAGATGAGTAAGTTAGGCCCATCTAAGTGAACGAAAATCATGGACTGCATACTGATCCGCGCCAGAGAACTCGGGACCAAATTTAGCCTTGATTTTGGCCTAATTGACAATTCTTATGAAACCTGAAATTGTAGGTCTCTTCCTTATCTTTCTAATGACAACAAGATCACCAAAATCCGATATATGTACCTCTAGGTATGCTTTTTGCAATGCAACATGGTCAGCATGAGTGGAAAATCCGAAAATTAACAATGTTTTGCAATTAAGACCAATTAATCCCAATAATGTAAAACAAAAAATAATGATTGTAAAAGTTGTCTAATTTCCTTCTCTCTCTGGCTATTGCGGCTGTAAACTGCTATTTATGCTTGTTAATCCTGACCTAATCATAGACCAAATTAAGGACCTCTGAATAAGCTTTCCAACAAGGTATCATATGCTTTAATTGGGCTTAAGATGAGTAAGTTAGGCCCATTTAAGTGAAGGAACATCATGGACTGCGCACTTATCCGCGCCAGAGAACTTGAGACCCAATTTAGCCTGATCTTCTGTATAAGTCACCCAACTGGCATCCGTATAACCTTCTAATACTGAAGGATATCCATTATAGTTCAAACTATAATTCATTGTCCCCTTCAAGTATTTCAAAACTCTTCGGACAGCATGCCAATGGTCTTTGCTTGGATTACTTGTATACCTACTTAGTCTCCCTACAGCATATGCAATGTCTGGTCTAGTACATGTCATGGCATACATTAAGCATCCAATTACTTTTGAGTATTCAAGTTGTGCTACTGGACAACCTTTATTTGGTACTAAATTAGTGTTGTGATCAAAGGGAGTAACAACTGATTGACAATCAAATTCATTAAATTTCTTTAACACCTTTTCTATATAGTGAGATTGTGACAAACCTATGTTCTCACCATCTCTTATTATTCTAATCCCTAGTATCACATCGGCTTCCCCTAAGTCTTTCATATCAAAATTACTAGAGAGGAAACTCTTAGTTTTTTCCACCTCATCTAGATCAGTACCAAATATTAACATATCATCAACATATAAACAAATCATAACACCTTGTCCATTATGGAATTTACTATAAATACACTTGTCAGATTCATTTATTTTATATCCATTAGCTAGCATAACTTGATCAAACTTTTGATGCCATTGTTTAGGAGCTTGTTTTAGTCCATACAATGCCTTATTCAATTTACACACCTTCTTTTCTTGACCATTAACCACAAACCCTTCAGGTTGTGACATATACACCTCTTCATCTAACTCCCCATTAAGAAATGATGTTTTCACATCCATTTGATGAATGACAAACTTATAGATGGATGCAAGTGCCAATAACACTCTAATTGAGGCAATTCTTGCCACAGTGCATATGTATCAAAATAGTCAATGCCCTCTTTTTGTGTAAATCCCTTAGCAACTAGTCTTGCCTTAAACTTATCTATGGTTCCATCTACCTTCATTTTCCTTTTGAAAATCCATTTACAACCTATAGGTTTGGAACCAGGTGGGAGGTCTACTAATTTCCACGTTTTATTCCCCATTATTGAGTCTATTTCTTCTTGTATAGCTTCCTTCCAGAAAGCGGCATCTTGAGACTTTATTGCCTCTTCGAATGTTTCTGGATCACTTTCTGTATTATAACATATTGGTCCATAACTGTCTATGGACTCTCTTGTTCCTTCAACAAGGAACATGAAAAAGTCTGGTCCATACGTTTTCTCTTTCCTAGCTCTCTGACTTCTTCTAAGTTCTGAACTATCTAGAGTATCATTATTAAATACATTGGTTTCTAGATTATGTGCATTACTATGAACATCATTTTTGTGACTTGGAATTGAGTTAAACCTATCTTCTTGAAAGATAGCATCCCTAGACTCAATTACTGTATTTACAGGATATGAGTCATTAGATTCTATAACCATGAATCTATATGCTTTGCTATTTTTAGCATAGCCCAGGAACACACATTCAATTCCCCTTTCACCTAATTTCTTTCTTTTTGGTTCAGGAACTTTTACTATTGCCCTACAACCCCAAACTTTGAAATAGTCAAGGTTGGGCTTTCTATTTTTCCAAAGTTCATATGGGGTTATTTTGTTCCTTTTGTTTGGAACTCTATTCAAGATATAACAAGCGGTCAACAAGGCTTCTCCCCAATAACCCTTTGCTAGACCAGAATATGATAACATTGCATTTACCATTTCTTCTAATACTCTATTTTTCCTTTCAGCTATACTTGTTTTGTTGTGGGGAATAAGGTGCGGTTGTTTGGTGAATTATTCCAAGTAGACTCAAAGTAACTAGGGTTATAGAACTCTCCTCCTCTATCACTCCTAAAACATTTAATAAATGTTTCATGTTGAAGTTCTACTTCTGTTTTAAATATCTTAAATTTATCTAACACTTCATCCTTTGAATGCATTAAATATATATAGCAATATCTAGTACAATCATCTATGAATGTCACAAAATATTTTTTACCACCTATAGTGGGCCAACCATGTAAATCACATACATCAGAATGAATTAAATCTAACACTTTAGAACTTCTTTCAACTCTAGGAAAAGGAAATCTAGTTATCTTAGTTAGCGTACAAGTTGTACATGCATCCGAAATCCTACTTGTTTTAGGAATTAAACATGAATTCATCATTTCATCCATTTTCCTAAAATTAACATATCCTAAACGAGAATGCCATAAATTACAAGACTCAACAATATAAGCATAAATAAATCCATTATCATTAATAATATTGAGTTTGAACATATTCTCACAAAGGTATCCCTTTCCTACAAACATTCCTCCCTTAGAGAGGATAAACTTGTCTCCCTCAAATACACATTTGAACCCGTACTTATTAAGTAACGGTATAGAAATTAAATTCTTCCTAACATCTGGTACATAATAAACATCTGTAAGAGTGACTACTTTTCCCGAAGTGAATTCTAGTTCCACCGTCCCTTTGCCTTTAACTTGGACAGTTGATGCATTTCCCATATATATAACGGTTCCATCTTCTTCATTAATTGTCTTGAAGAGATCCTTGTTCTTACACACATGGCGAGTTGTACCGGAGTCAATCCACCATGATCCAACATCTTATATCATGTTGATTTCGGAAATGACCGCAACAAGATTGTCCTTTGTTGCACTAGATTCCTTCTCCTTTTCCTTTTTCAGGAGACGAAAATTCCTCTTGAAATGTCCCGGTTTTCCACAATAGAAACAACCATTTTTCTTTTTCTTTTTCTTGTAGTCATTCTCATTGTTGTTTTCATGAGATTTTACAAAATCCCGATTCCTCTTTTTAGAGGACTTACCAGATTTCCCTTCCTCTACTACATGCACCTTCTCATGAACAGAATGTTCTTTAGTATCATCTTGTTTACGATACTCTTCTTCTAAACGAAGGTGATTACCCAATTGTTCAAGAGAAATGTCATCTTTTCGATGTTTAAGACTTCTTTTAAAGTCTTTCCATGAAGGAGGAAGTTTGTCAATGATTGAGGAGACAATGATGGTTTCATCCATGTGCATATTATGTTGTTTGTAGTTATTGAGAATACGTTCAATTTCATGCATTTGTTCCATGATAGGCATACCATCAACCATTTTATAATTATTAAAACGACTAACAAGAAATTTCTTACTTGTTGCGTCCTCCATCATGTATCTTGCCTCAAGTTTCTCCCATAGTTCTTTGGAGGATCCCGCATTTTGATACACATCGAACAATGAGTCGGTCATGCCATTCAAAATATGCCCCATGCAAATGTAGTCATCATTAACCCACTTGTTCCTCTCACGAGTCTCATTGATGGTCTCATCTTCTCTTTCCTCTGGTCTTGGTGTGTTCAACACATAGGCCACCTTCAATGTTGTAAGAAGGAAGTGCATCTTCTTTTGCCAATGATGAAAGTTTCCGCCTTCGAACCTCTCAAGTTTCATAAACTCAGAAGTCATCTCCTTCAATGTTGCAGCCATTATTACAGAAATCGAACCTAAAGATTGTTAGTAAATGGGGTATGGATCTGCAACAAAGAAGAAGAAAATAATGGTAATGCGCAATCTCCAAGGCGTGTGAGGACACTAGGCTTTAGGTTCGATTCGCCCCCACCAATCTCTCCTCGTAGATTGGATGCAACAGGTGTAACTGGCGAATCCCCTTCAGGATACAATGGAGAACCTTGGTTTGGTTTACACACCCTAAACCAAGCGTATCGACAATGGCAATTTACAGAACAATAGTCTCCTTAACTCTCTCTGCGCATAAGGGAGAAAAGAAGGTGATTTGGAGTGAAGAATGGTTGAGAGATTCTGAGTTTTTCGTGTCAATTACTACATGCAGATGGTTTTATTTATAGACCAACTCATGTCACTTGGTGAAAGGAAACAACTCTTCAAAAGTTTCAAAAACGGTCAAATTCCATAAATAAGTAGTATTAACGTTCATTAACTGTCACAAGACATCAGTTGGCCTAGTGGCCAATAGATGTGTCCCTTCCCTCACAGAGCCAGGTTCGAATCCGCTCAACAGCACTTTATCATTTTATTTTTCCCTAACGTAAAACAACAGTCATAATATTCAACAAAAATGAAAGACATAGGATTCGAACACTGACCAAGGCATCAAACCAATGAAGTCGCTACCGCTAGGCTACGCGACCAAGTAGTGACAATTAGGCAACATT
The DNA here is from genome assembly GCA_030762895.1 of Sophora flavescens. Classification (NCBI taxonomy): domain Eukaryota; kingdom Viridiplantae; phylum Streptophyta; class Magnoliopsida; order Fabales; family Fabaceae; genus Sophora; species Sophora flavescens. The sequence goes on along the minus strand of CM061066.1, from coordinate 193,204,221 downwards.
AATTAGATTTAACTGTTTAAGAATTTTGAAAATTTCTCACAAACAAGATCACCAAAATCCGATATATGTACCTCTAGGTATGCTTTGTGCAATGCAACAAGGTCAGGATGAGTGGAAAATCCGAAAATTAACAATGTGTAGCAATTAATCCCAATCATGTAAAAGAAAAAACAGAGATTCTAAAAGTTGTCTAATTTTCATCTCTCTCTGGCTTGTGCGGCTGTAAAATGCTATTTATGCTTATTAATCGTGACCTAATACTAGACCAAATTAAGGGCCTCTGAATAAGCTTTCCAACAAGGTATCATATGCCTTAATTGGGCTTAAGATGAGTAAGTTAGGCCCATTTAAGTGAAGGAACATCATGGACTGCACACTGATCAGCACCAGAGAACTCGGGACCCAATTTAGCCTTGATTTTGGCCTAATTTGACGATTCTTCAGAAGCCTGAAATTGTAGGTCTCTTCCTTATCTTTCTAGGGACAACAAGATCACCAAAATCTGATATATGTAGCTCTAGTTATGCTCTGCGCAAGAAAACAAGGTCAGAATGAGTGAAAAATCCGAAAATTAACAATGTTTAGCAATTAAGACCAATTAATCCCAATAATGTAAAAGAAAAAATAATGATTGTTAAGGTTGTCTAATTTCCGTCTCTCTCTGGCTTGTGTGGCTGTAAACTGCTATTTATGCTTATTAATCCTGACCTAATCCTAGTCCATAATAAGGGCCTTTGAATAAGCTTTCCAACAAGGTATCATATGCCTTAATTGGGCTTAAGATGAGTAAGTTAGGCCCATTTAAGTGAAGGAACATCATGGACTGCGCACTGATCCGCGCCAGAGAACTCGAGACCCAAATTTGCCTTGATTTTGGCCTAATTTGACAATTCTTGTGACACCTGAAATTGTACGTCTCTTCCTTATCTTTCTAGGGACAGCATGATCACCAAAATCCGATATCTGTAGCTCTAGTTATGCTCTGCGCAAGGCAACAAGGTCAGGATGAGTGAAAAATCCGAAAATTAACAATGTTTAGCAATTAAGCCCAATGAGGCCCAATAATGTAAAAGCAAAAATAATGATTGTAAAAGTTGTCTAGTTTCGGTCTCTCTCTGGCTTGTGCGGCTGTAAACTACTATTTATGCTTGTTAATCATGGCCTAATCTTAGACCAAATTAAGGGCCTCAGAATAAGCTTTCCAACTAGGTATCATATGCCTTAATTGGGCATAAGATGAGTAAGTTAGGCCCATCTAAGTGAACGAAAATCATGGACTGCATACTGATCAGCGCCAGAGAACTCGGGACCCAATTTAGCCTTGATTTTGGACTAATTGACAATTCTTATGAAACCTGAAATTGTAGGTCTCTTCCTTATCTTTCTAATGACAACAAGATCACCAAAATCCGATATATGTACCTCTAGGTATGCTTTTTGCAATGCAACATGGTCAGCATGAGTGGAAAATCCAAAAATTAACAATGTTTAGCAATTAATCCCTATAATGTAAAAGAAAAAACAAAGATTCTAAAAGTTGTCTAATTTTCATCTCTCTCTGGCTTGTGCGGCTGTAAAATGCTATTTATTCTGATTAATCGTGACCTAATCCTAGACCAAATTAAGGGCCTCTGAATAAGCTTTCCAACAAGGTATCATATGCCTTAATTGGGCTTAAGATGAGTAAATTAGGCCCATTTAAGCGAACGAACTTCATGGACAACACACTGATCCGCGTCAGAGAACTCGGGACCCAATTTAACCTTGAATTTGGCCTAATTTGACAATTCTTGTGAAACCTGAAATCGTAGGACTCTTCCTTATCTTTCTAGGGACAAAAAGATCACCAAAATCCGATATCTGTAGCTCTAGTTATGCTCTGCGCAAGGCAACAAGGTCAGGATGAGTGAAAAAACCGAAAATTAACAATGTTTAGCAATTAAGACCAATTAATCCCAATAATGTAAAAGAAAAAATAATGATTGTAAAAGTTGTCTAATTTCCGTCTCTCTCTGGCTTGTGAGGTTGTAAAATGCTATTTATGCTTATTAATCCTAACCTAATCCTAGTCCATATTAAGGGCCTCTGAATAAGCTTTCCAACAAGGTATCATATGCCTTAATTGGGATTAAGATGAGTAAGTTAGGCCCATTTAAGTGAAGGAACATCATGGACTGCCCACTGATCCGCGCCAGAGAACTCGAGACCCAATTTTGCCTTGATTTTGGCCAAATTTGACAATTCTTGTGAAACCTGAAATTGTAGGACTCTTCCTTATCTTTCTAGGGACAACAAGATCACTAAAATCCGATACATGTAGCTCTAGTTATGCTCTGCGCAAGGCAACAAGGTCAGGATGAGTGAAAAATCCGAAAATTAAAATCTTTAGCAATTTAACCCAATTAATCCCAATAATGTAAAAGAAAAAACAAAGATTCTAAAAGTTGTCTAATTTTCATCTCTCTCTGGCTTGTGCAGCTGTAAAATTCTATTTATGCTTATTAATCCTGACCTAATCCTAGACCAAATTAAGGCCCTCTGAATAACCTTTCCAAAAAGGTATCATATGCCTTAATTGGGCTTAAGATGAGTAAGTTAGGCCCATTTAAATGAAGGAACTTCATGGACTGGGAACTGATTTGCGCCAGAGAACTCGGACCCAATTTAGCCTTGATTTTGGCATAATTTGAGAATTCTTGGAAAACTGAAATTTTACGTCTCTTCCTTATCTTTCTAGGGTCAGCAAGATCACCAAAATCCGATATTTGTAGCTCTAGCTATGCTCTGCTCAAGGCAACAAGGTCAGGATGAGTGAAAAATCCGATAATTAACAATGTTTAGCAATTAAGCCCAATGAGGCCCAATAATGTAAAAGCAAAAATAATGATTGTAAAAGTTGTCTAATTTCGGTCTCTCTCTGGCTTGTGCGACTGTAAACTACTATTTATGCTATTTAATCCTGGCCTAAACCTAGACCAAATTAAGAGCCTCTGAATAAGCTTTCCAACAAGGTATCATATGCCTTAATTGGGCTTAAGATGAGTAAGTTAGGCCCATTTAAATGAAGGAACATCTTGGACTGCGCACTGGTCCGCGCCAGAAAAGTCGGCACCCAATTTAGCCTTTATTTTGGCCTAATTTGAGAATTCTTGGAAACCTGAAATTGTACGTCTCTTCCTTATCTTTCTAGAGACAGCAAGATCACCAATATCCGATTTCTGTAGCTCTAGTTATGCTCTGCGCAAGGCAACAAGGTCAGGATGAGTGAAAAATCCGAAAATTAACAATGTTTAGCAATTAAGCCCAATGAGGCCCAATAATGTAAAAGCAAAAATATTGATTGTTAAAGCTGTCTAATTTTCATCTCTCTCTGGCTTGTGCAGCTGTAAAATGCTATTTATGCTTATTAATCCTGACCTATTCCTAGACCAAATTAAGGCCCTCTGAATAACCTTTCCAACAAGGTATCATATGCCTTAATTGGGCTTAAGATGAGTAAGTTAGGCCCATTTAAATGAAGGAACATCATGGACTGGCAACTGATTCGCGCCAGAGAACTCGGACCCAATTTAGCCTTGATTTTGGCCTAATTTGAGAATTCTTGGAAACCTGAAATTGTACGTCTCTTCCTTATCTTTCTAGGGTCAGCAAGACACCAAAATCCGATATCTGTAGCTCTAGTTATGCTCTGCGCAAGGCAACAAGGTCAGGATGAGTGAAAAATCCGAAAATTAACAATGTTTAGCAATTAAGCCCAATGAGGCCCAATAATGTAAAAGCAAAAATAATGATTGTAAAAGTTGTCTAATTTCGATCTCTCTATGGCTTGTACGGATGTAAACTACTATTTATGCTTATTAATCCTGCCCTAATCCTAGACCAAATTAAGAGCCTCTGAATAAGCTTTCCAACAAGGTATCATATGCCTTAATTGGACTTAAGATGAGTAAGTTAGGCCCATTTAAATGAAGAAACATCATGGACTGCGCACTGATCCCCGCCAGAAAACTCGGGACCCAATTTAGCCTTTATTTTGGCCTAATTTGAGACTTCTTGGAAACCTGAAATTGTACGTCTCTTCCTTATCTTTCTAGGGACAGCAAGATCAACAAAATCCGATATCTATAGCTCAAGTTATGCTCTGCGCAAGGCAACATGGTCAGGATGAGTGAAAAATCCGAAAATTAACAATGTGTAGCAATTAAGCCCAATGAGGCACAATAATGTAAAAGCAAAAATAATGATTTTAAAAGTTGTCTATTTTCGGTCTCTCTCTGGCTTGTGAGGTTGTAAACTGCTATTTATGCTTATTAATCCTTGCCTAATCTTAGATCAAATTAAGGGCCTCTGAATAAGCTTTCCAACTAGGTATCATATGCCTTAATTGGGCTTAAGATGAGTAAGTTAGGCCCATCTAAGTGAACGAAAATCATGGACTGCATACTGTTCCGCGCCAGAGAACTCGGGACCCAATTTAGCCTTGATTTTGGCCTAATTGACAATTCTTATGAAACCTGAAATTGTAGGTCTCTTCCTTATCTTTCTAGGGACAACAACATCACCAAACTCTGATATCTGTAGCTCTAGTTATGCTCTGCCCAAGGCAACAAGGTCGGGATGAGTGAAAAATCCGAAAATTAACAATGTTTTGCAATTAAGACCAATTAATCCCATTAATGTAAAAGAAAAAATAATGATTGTAAAAGTTGTCTAATTTCCTTCTCTCTCTGGCTGTTGCGACTGTAAACTGCTATTTATGCATGTTAATCCTGACCTAATCCTAGACCAAATTAAGGGCCTCTGAATTAGCTTTCCAACTAGGTATCATATGCCTTAATTGGGATTAAGATGAGTAAGTTAGGCCAATCTAAGTGAACGAAAATCATGGACTGCATACTGATCCGCGCCAGAGAATTCGGGACCCAATTTAGCCTTGATTTTGGCCTAATTGACAATTCTTATGACACCTGAAATTGTAGGTCTCTTCCTTATCTTTCTAGGGACAACAACATCACCAAACTCCGATATCTGTAGCTCTAGTTATGCTCTGCGCAAGGCAACAAGGTCAGGATGTGTGAAAAATCCTAAAATTAACATTGTTTAGCAATTAAGACCAATTAATCCCAATAATGTAAAAGAAAAAATAATGATTGTAAAAGTTGTCTAATGTCCTTCTCTCTCTGGCTGTTGTGGTTGTAAACTGCTATTTATGCTTGTTAATCTTGACCTAATCCTAGACCAAATTAAGGGCCTCTGAATTAGCTTTCCAACATGGTATCATATGCCTTAATTGGGCTTAATATGAGTAAGTTAGGCCCATCTAAGTGAAGGAACATCATGGACTGCGCACTTATCTGCGCCAGAGAACTCGAGACCAAATTTAGCCTTGATTTTAGCCTAATTTGACAATTCTTATGAAACCGGAAATTGTAGGTCTCTTCCTTATCTTTGTAGAGACAACAAGATCACCAAAATCCGATATATGTACCTCTAGGTATGCTCTGCGCAATGCAACAAGGTCAGGATGAGTGGAAAATCCGAAAATTAACAATGTGTAGCAATTAAACCCAATTAATCCCAATAATGTAAAAGAAAAACAATGATTCTAAAAGTTGTCTAATTTTCATCTCTCTTTGACTTCTGCGGCTGTAAAATGCTCTATATGCTTCTTAATCCTGACCTAATCCTAGACCAAATTAAGGGCCTCTGAATAAGCTTTCCAACAAGGTATCATATGCCATAATTGGGCTTAAGATCCGTAAGTTAGGCCCATTTAAGTGAACGAACATCATGGCCGCCACACTGATCCGCGCCAGAGAACTCAGGACCCAATTTAGCTTTGATTTTGGCCTAATTTGACAATTCTTGTGAAACCTGAAATTGTAGGACTCTTCCTTATCTTTCTAGGGACAGCAAGATCACCAAAATCCGATATCTGTAGCTCTAGTTATGCTCCTCATAAGGCAACAAGGTCAGGATGAGTGAAAAATCCGAAAATTAACAAACTTTAGCAATTAAACCCAATTAATCTCAATAATGTAAAATAAAAAACAAAGATTCTAAAAGTTGTCTAATTTTCATCTCTCTCTGGCTTGTGCGGCTGTAAAATGCTATTTTTGCTTATTAATCCTGACCTATTGCTAGACCAAATTAAGGGCCTCTGAATAAGCTTTCCAACAACGTATCATATGCCTTTATTGGGCTTAAGATGAGTAAGTTAGGCCCATTTAAATGAAGGAACATCATGGACTGCGCACTGATCCGCGCCAGAGAACTCGGACCCAATTTAGCCTTATCTTTGGCCTAATTTGAGTATTCTTGGAAACCTGAAATTGTACGTCTCTTCCTTATCTTTCTATGGACAGCAAGATCACCAAAATCCGATATCTGTAGCTCTAGTTATGCTCTGCGCAAGGCAACAAGGCCAGGATGAGTGAAAAATCCGAAAATTAACAATGCTTAGCAATTAAGCCCAATGAGGCCCAATAATTTAAAAGCAAAAATAATGATTGTAAAAGTAGTCTAATTTCGGTCTCTCTCTAGCTTGTGCGGCTGTAAACTGCTATTTATGCTTATTAATACTGGCCTAATCCTAGACCAAATTAAGAGCCTCTGAATAAGCTTTCCAACTAGGTATCATATGCCTTAATTAGGCTTAAGATGAGTAAGTTAGGCCCATTTAATTGAACGAAAATCATGGTCTGCATACTGATCCGCGCCAGAGAACTCGAGACCCAATTTAGCCTTGATTTTGGCCTAATTGACAATTCTTGTGAAACCTGAAATTATAGGTCTCTTCCTTATCTTTCTAGGGACAACAACATCACCAATATCCGATTTATGTAGCTCAAGTTATGCTCTGTGAAAGGCAACAAGGTCAGGATGAGTTAAAAATCCGAAAATTAACAATGTTTAGTAATTAAGACCAATTAATCCCAATAATGTAAAAGAAAAAAATAATGATTGTAAAAGTTGTCTAATTTCCTTCTCTCTCTGGCTGTTGCGGCTGTAAACTGCTATTTATGCTTGTTAATCCTGACCTAATACAAGACCAAATTAAGGGCCTCTGAATAAGCAATCCCAAAAGGTATCATATGCCTTAATTGGGCTTAAGATGAGTAAGTTAGGCCCATCTAAGTGAAGGAACATCATGGACTGCGCACTTATCAGCGCCAGAGAACTCGAGACCCAATTTAGCCTTGATTTTGGCCTAATTTGACAATTCTAATGACACTGGAAATTGTAGGTCTCTTCATTATCTTTCAAGGGACAACAAGATCACCAAAATACGATATATGTAGCTCTAAGTATGCTCTGCGCAATGCAACAAGGTCAGGATGAGTGAAAAATCCGAAAATTAACAATGTTTAGCAATTAAACCCAATTAATCACAATAATGTAAAAGAAAAAACGAGGATTCTAAAAGTTGTCTAATTTTCATCTCTCTCTGGCTTATGCGGCTGTATACTGCTATTTATGCTTATTAATACTGGTCTAATCCTAAACCAAATTAAGAGCCTTTGAATAAACTTTCCAACTAGGTATCATATGCCTTAATTGGGCTTAAGATGAGTAAGTTAGGCCCATTTAATTGAACGAAAATCATGGACTGCATACTGATCCGCGCCAGAGAACTCGGGACCCAATTTAGCCTTGATTTTGGCCTAATTGACAATTCTTGTGAAACATGAAATTATAGGTCTCTTCCTTATCTTTCTAGGGACAACAACATCACCAATATCCAATATATGTAGCTCAAGTTATGCTCTGTGCAAGGCAACAAGGTCAGGATGAGTTAAAAATCCGAAAATTAACAATGTTTAGTAATTAAGACCAATTAATCCCAATAATGTAAAAGAAAAAATAATGATTGTAAAAGTTGTCTAATTTCCTTCTCTCTCTGGTTTGTGTGGCTGTAAACTTCTGTGTATGCTTATTAATCCTGACCTAATCCTAGACCAAATTATGGGTCTCTAAATAAGCTTTCCAACTAGGTATCATATGCTTTAATTGGGCTTAAGATGAGTAAGTTAGGCCGATTTAAGTGAAGGAACATCATGGACTACCCACTGATCCGCTCCAGAGAAATCGAGACCCAATATAGCCTTGATTTTGGATTAATTTGACAATTCTTGTGAAACCTTAAATTGTAGATCTCTTCCTTATCTTTCTAGGGATATCAAGGTCACCAAAATCCGATATCTGTAGCTCTAGTTATGCTCTGCGCAAGGTAACAAAGTCAGGATGAGTGAAAAATCCTATAATTAACAATGTTTAGCAATTAAGCCCAATAATGTAAAAGCAAAAACAATGACTGTAAAAGTTGCCTAATTTACGTCTCTCTCCGGCTTCTGCGGTTGTAAACTGCTATTTATGCTTATTAATCCTAACCAAACCCTAAACAAAATGAAGGGCCTCTGAATAAGCTTTCCAACTAGGTCTCATATGCCTTAACTGGGCTTAAGATGAGTAAGTTAGGCCCATTTAAGTGAAAGAACATCATGGACTGCGCACTGATCCGCGCCAGAGAACTCAGGACCCAATTTAGCCTTGATTTTGGCGTAAATTGACAATTCATGTCAAACCTGAAATTGTAGGTCTCTTCCTTATCTTTCTGGGGACAGCAAGATCACCAATATCCGATATCTGTAGCTCCAGATATGTTCTTCGCAAGGCAACAAGATCAGGATGAGTGAAAGTTGTCTAATTTTCGTCTCTCTCCGGCTTGTGAGCCTATAAACTGCTATTTATGCTTATTAATCTTGGCCTAACCCTATACCAAATTAAGGGTCTCTGATTAAGCTTTCCAACAAGGTATCATATGCCTTAACTGGGCTTAAGATGAGTAAGTTAGGCCCATTTATTTGAAGGAACATCATGGACTGTGCACCGATCCATGCCAGAGAACTCGGGACCCAATTTAGCCTTGATTTTGGCCTAATTTGACAATTCATGTCAAACTTGAAATTGTAGGTCTCTTCCTTATCTTTCTAGGGACAGCAAGATCACCAAAATCCGATATCTATAGCTCTAGTCATGCTCTGTGCAAGGAAACAAGGTCAGGATGAGTGAAAAATCCGAAAATTAACAATGTTTAGCAATTAAGCGCAATAATGTAAAAGCAAAAACAATGATTGTAAAAGTTTTCTAATTTCCGTCTTTCTCTGGTTTGTGCGAACTGCTATTTATGCTTATTAATCCTGGCCAAACCCTAGACCAAATTAAGGGCCTCTGAATAAGCTTTCCAACAAGGTATCATATGCCTTAATTGGGCTTAAGATGAGTAAGTTAGGCCCATTTAAGTGAAGGAACAATGTGGATTGCGCACTGATCCACGCCAGAGAACTCTGGACCCGATTTAGCCTTGATTTTGGCCTAATTTGACAATTCTTGTGAAACCTGAATTTATAGGTCTCTTCCTTATGTTTCTAGGGACAGCAAGATCACCAAAATCCGATATAAGTAGCTCTAGTTATGTTCTGCGCAAGGCAACAAGGTCAAGATGAGTGAAAAATTAGAAAATTAACAAATGTTTAGCAATTAAGCCCAATTAAGGCCAATAATGTAAAGTAAAAAACAATGATTGTAAAAGTTGTCTAATTCCCGTCTCTCTCTGGCTTGTGCGGCTGTTAACTGCTATTTATGTTTAATAATCCTGACCAAAACCTAGACAAAATTAAGGGCCTCTGAATAAGTTTTCCCACAAGGTAACATATGCCTTAATTGGGCGTAAGATAAGTAAGTTAGGCCCATTTAAGTGAAGGAACATCATAGACTGTCCACGGATTCCTTGCCAGAGAACTCGGGACCCAATTTAGCCTTGATTTTGGCCTAATTAAACAATTCTTGTGAAACCTGAAATTGTACGTCTCTTCCTTATCTTTCTAGGGACTGCAAGATCACCAAAATCGGATATTTGTAGCTCTAGTTTTCCTCTGCGGAAGGAAACAATGTCAGGATGAGTGAAAAATCCAAAAATTAACAAAGCTTAGCAATTAAGCCCAATTAAACCCAATAAAGAAAAAGCAAAAACACTGATTGTAAAAGTTATCTAATTTTCGTCTCTCTCTGGTTTGTGCGGCTGTAAACTGCTATTTATGCTTATTAATCCTGACCTAACTCTAGACCAAAGTAAGAGCCTCTGAATAAGTTTTCCAACATGGTATCATATGCCTTAATTAGGCTTAAGATGAGTAAGTTAGGCCCATTTAAGTGAAGGAACATCACGGACTGCGAACTGTTCCGTACCAAAGAACTCGGGACCCAATTTTGCCTTTTTTTTGGCCTAATTTGACAATTCTTTTGACACTTGAAATTGTAGGTCTCTTCCTTATCTTTCTAGGGACAATAAGATCACCAAAATCCGATATCTCTAGCTCTAATTATGCTCTGCGCACGGCAACAAGGTCACGATGAGTGAAAAATCCGAAAACGAACAATGTTTAGCAATTAAGCCCAATAATGTAAAAGCAAAAACCATTATTGTAAAAGTTGTCTAATTTTCGTCTCTCTCTGGCTTGTGCGACTATAAACTGCTATTTATGCTTATTAATCTTGGCCCAACCCTAGACCAAATTAAGGGCCTCTGAATAAGCTTTCCAACAAGGTATCATATGTCTTAATTGGGCTTAAGATGAGTAAGTTAGGCCCATTTAAGTGAAGGAACATGAAGGACTGCGCACTAATCCACGCCAGAGAACTCAGGACCCGATTTAGCCTAGATTTTGGCGTTATTTGACAATTCTTTTGAAACCTGAATTTGTAGGTCTCTTACTTATCTTTCTAGGGACAACAAGATCACCAAAATCCGATATATGTAACTCTAGTTATTCTCTGGGCAAGACAACAAAATCAGGATGAGTGAAAATCCCAAAATTAACAATGTTTAACAATTAAGCCCAATAATGTAAAAGCAAAAACAATGATTGTAAAAGTTGTCTAATTCCCGTCTCTCTCTGGCTTGTGCGGCTGTAAAATGTTATTTATGGTTATTAATCCTGACCTACCCCTAGACCAAATTATGGGCCTCTGAATAAGCTTTCCAACAAGGTATCATATGCCTTAATTGGGCTTAAGATGAGTAAGTTCGGCCCATTTAAGTGAAGGAACATCATGGACTGCGCACTGACCCGCGCTAGAGCACTCCGGACCGAATTTAGCCTTGATTTTGACCTATTTTGACCACTCTTTGGAAACATCAAATTGTAGGTCTCTTCCTTATCTTTTTAGGGAAAGCAAGATCGCCAAAATCCGATATTTGTAGCTCTAGTTATGCTCTGCGCAAGGCAACAAATTCAGGATGAGTGAAAAATCCGAAAGTTAACAATGTTTAGCAATTAAACACAATAATGTAAAAGCAAAAACAATGATTGTAAAAGCTGTCTAATTTCGGTCTCTCTCTGGCTTGTGCCGCTGTAAACTGCTATTTATGCTTATTAATCCTGACCTAACACTAGACCAAATTAAGGGCCTCTGAATAAGCTTTCCAACAAGTTCATATGCCTTAATTGGGATTAAGAAGAGTAAGTTAGGCCCATTTAAGTGAAGGAACATCATGGATGGCGTACTGATCCACGCCAAAGAACTCGGGACCCAATTTAGCCTTGATTTTGACCTAATTTGACAATTCTTCTGAAACATCAAATTGTGGGTATCTTCCTTATCTTTCTAGGGACAGCAAGATCTCCAAAATCCGATATCTGTAGCTCTAGTTATGCTCTACGCAAGGCAACAAGGTCAGGATGAGTGAAAAATCGGAAAATTAACAATGTTCAGTAATTTAGCCCAATAATGTATAAGCAAAAACAATGATGGTAAATGTTGTCTAATTTTCGTCTCCCTCTGGCTTGTGCGGCTGTAAACTGCTGTTTTTGCTTATTAATCATGACCTAACCCTAAACCGAATTAAGGGCCTCTGAATAAGCTTTCCAACAAGGTATCATATGCTTTAGTTGGGCTTAAGATGAGTAATTTAGGCCAATTAAGGTGAAGGAACATCATGGTCTGCGCACAGATCAACGCCAGAGTACTCGGGACCCAATTTAGCCTTGATTTTGGCCGAATTTGACAATTCTTGTGAAAACTGAAATTGTAGGTCTCTTCCTTATCTTTCTAGGGACAAGAAGATCACCAAAATCCGATATTTGTAGCTCTAGTTATGCTCTGCGCAAGGCAACAAGGCCAGGAAGAGTCCAAAATCTGAAATTAACATTGTTTCGCAATTAAGCCCAATAATGTAAAAGCAAAAACAATGATTGTAAAAGTTGTCTAATTTCCATCTCTCTCTGGCTTGTGCGGCTGTAAACTGATATTTATGCTTATTAGTCCTGACCTAACCCAAGACCAAATTAAGGGCCTCTTAATAAGCTTTCCAACAAGGTATCATATGCCTTAATTGGGCTTAAGATGAGTAAGTTAGGCCCATATAAGTGAATGAACATAATGGACTGCGCACAGATCCGCGCCAGAGAACTCGGGACCCAATTTAGCAATGATTTTGGACTAATTTGGCAATTCTTTTGAAACCTGAATTTGTAGGTATCTTCCTTATCTTTCTAGGGACAGCAAGATCACCAAAATCCGATATCTATAGCTTTAGTTATGCTCTGCGCAATGCAACAAGGTCAGTATGAGTTAAAAATCCAAAAATTAACATTGTTTAGCAATTAAGCACAATTAAATAAATCAAAAAAATAATTATAACGGTTGTCTAAGTTCCGTCTCTCTCTGGATTGGGTGGCTGTAAATTGCTATTTATGCTTATTAATCCTGGCCTAACCCTAGACCAAATTAAGGGCCTCTGAATAAGCTTTCCAACAAGGTTTCATATGTCTTAATTGGGCTTAAGATGAGTAAGTTAGGCCCATTTAAGTGAAGGAACATCAAGGACTGCGCACTAATCCGCGCCAGAGGACTCAAGACCCGATTTATCCTAGATTTTGGCATATTTGACAATTCTTTTGAAACCTGAATTAGTAGGTCTCTTACTTATCTTTCTAGGGACAACAAGATCACCAAAATCCGATATCTGTAGCTCTAGTTATGCTCTGCGCAAGACAACAAAATCAGGATGAGTGAAAATCCCAAAATTAACAATGTTTAGCAATTAAGCCCAATAATGTAAAAGCAAAAACAATGATTGTAAAAGTTGTCTAATTCCTGTCTCTCTCTGGCTTGTGCGGCTGTAAAATGTTATTTATGGTTATTAATCCTGACCTAACCCTAGACCAAATTATGGGCCTCTGAATAAGCTTTCCAACAAGGTATCATATTCCTTAATTGGGCTTAAGATGAGTAAGTTCGGCCCATTTAAGTGAAGGAACATCATGGACTGCGCACAGATCCGCGCCAGAGCACTTCGGACCCAATTTAGCCTTGAATTTGACCTAATTTGACAATTCTTCGTTCACATCAAATTGTAGGTCTCTTCCTTATCTTTTTAGGGACAGCAGGATCGCCAAAATCCGATATCTGTAGCTCTAGTTATGCACTGCGCAAGGCAACAAGGTCAAGATGAGTGAAAAATCCGAAAATTAACAATGTTTAGCAATTAAGCCCAATAATGTATAAGCAAAAACAATGATTGTAAAAGTTTTCTAATTTCGGTCTCTCTCTGGCTTGTGCGGCTATAAACTGCTATTTATCCTTATTAATCCAGACCTAACCCTAGAACAAATTAAGGGCCTCTGAATAAGCTCTCCAACAAGGTATCATATGCCTTAGTTGGGCTTAAGATGAGTAAGTTAGGCCAATTAAGGTGAAGGAACATCATGGTCTGCGCACAGATCAGCGCCAGAGCACTCGGGACCCAATTTAGCCTTGATTTTGGCCTAATTTGACAATTGTTGAGAAAACTGAAATTGTAGGTCTCTTCCTTATCTTTCAGGGGCAGCAAGATCACCAAAATCCGATATTTGTAGCTCTAGTTATGCTTTGCGCAAGAAAACAAGGCCAGGAAGAGTGAAAAATCTGAAATTAACAATGTTTAGCAATTAAGCCCAATAATGTAAAAGCAAAAACAATGATTGTAAAAGTTGTCTAATTTCCGTCTCTCTCTGGCTTGTGCAGCTGTAAACTTATATTTATGCTTATTAGTCCTGACCTAACCCAAGACCAAATTAAGGGTCTCTTAATAAGCTTTCCAACAAGGTATCATATTCCTTAATTGGGCTTAAGATGAGTAAGTTACGCCTATATAAGTGAATGAACATAATGGACTGCGCACAAATCCGTGCCAGAGAACTCGGGACCCAATTTGCAATGATTTTGGACTAATTTGGCAATTCTTTTGAAACCTGAATTTGTAGGTATCTTCCTTATCTTACTAGGGACAGCAAGATCACCAAAATCCGATATCTATAACTTTAGTTATGCTCTGCGCAAGGCAACAAGGTCAGTATGAGTTAAAAATCCAAAAATTAACATTGTTTAGCAATTAAGCACAATAATATAAATAAAAAAAACTATTATAACAGTTGTCTAAGTTCCGTCTCTCTCTGGATTGGGTGGCTGTAAATTGCTATTTATACTTATTAATCCTGGCCTAACCCTAGACCAAATTAAGGGCCTCTGAATTAGCTTTCCAACAAGGTTTCATATGTCTTAATTGGGCTTAAGATAAGTAAGTTAGGCCCATTTAAGAGAAGGAACATCAAGGACTGCGCACTAATCCGCGCCATAGGACTCAAGACCCGATTTATCCTAGATTTTGGCGTTATTTGACAATTCTTTTGAAACCTGAATTAGTAGGTCTCTTACTTATCTTTCTAGGGACAGCAAGATCACCAAAATCCGATATCTGTAGCTCTAGTTATGTTCTGCGCAAGACAACAAAATCAGGATGAGTGAAAATCCCAAAATTAACAATGTTTAGCAAATAAGCCCAATAATGTAAAAGCAAAAACAATGATTGTAAAAGTTGTCTAATTCCCGTCTCTCTCTGGCTTGTGCGGCTGTAAAATGTTATTTATGGTTATTAATCCTGACCTAACCCTAGACCAAATTATGGGCCTCTGAATAAGCTTTCCAACAAGGTATCATATGCCTTAATTGGGCTTAAGATGAGTAAGTTAGGCCAATTAAGGAGAAGGAACATCATGGCTTGCGCACAGATCAGCTCCAGAGTACTCGGGACCCAATTTAGCCTTGATTTTGACCTAATTTGAGAATTCTTGTGAAAACTGAAATTGTAGGTCTCTTCCTTATCTTTCTAGGGACAACAAGATTACCAAAATCCGATATTTGTAGCTCTAGTTATGCTCTGTGCAAGGCAACAAGGCCAGGAAGAGTGAAAAATCTGAAATTAACAATGTTTAACAATTAAGCCCAATTAAGCCCAATAATGTAAAAGCAAAAACAATGATTGTAAAAGTTGTCTAATTTTCATCTCTCTCTGGCTTGTGCGACTGTAAACTGATATTTATGCTTATTAGTCCTGACCTAATCCAAGACCAAATTAAGGGCCTCTTAATAAACTTTCCAACAAGGTATCATATGCCTTAATTGGGCTTAAGATGATTAAGTTAGGACCATATAAGTGATTGAACATAGTGGACTGCGCACTGATCCGCGCCAGAGAAATCGGGACCCAATTAAGCAATGATTTTGGACTAATTTGTCAATTCTTTTGAAACCTGAATTTGTAGGTATCTTCCTTATCTTTCTAGGGACAGCAAGATCACCAAAATCTGATATCTACAGCTTTAGATATGCTCTGTGCAAGGCAACGAGGTCAGTATGAGTGAAAAATCCAAAAATTAACATTGTTTAGCAATTAAGCACAATAATATAAATCAAAAACAATAATTATAACAGTTGTCTCATTTTCGTCTCTCTCTGGCTTGGGTGGCTGTAAATTGATATTTATGCTTATTAATCCTGGCCTAACCCGAGACCAAATTAAGGGCCTCTGAATAAGCTTTCCAACAACGTTTCATATG
This sequence comes from Sophora flavescens, assembly GCA_030762895.1. NCBI lineage: Eukaryota > Viridiplantae > Streptophyta > Magnoliopsida > Fabales > Fabaceae > Sophora > Sophora flavescens. The sequence continues at coordinate 193,188,283 of CM061066.1, read as the reverse complement.
CCTTAATTGGGCTTAAGATGAGTAAGTTAGGCCCATTTAAATGAAGGAACATCAAGGGCTGCGCACTAATCCGCGCCACAGAACTCAGGATCCGATTTAGCCTAGATTTTGGCATTATTTGACAATTCTTTTGAAACCTGAATTTGTAGGTCTCTTACTTATCTTTCTAGGGACAGCAAGATCACCAAAATCCGATATCTGTAGCCCTAGTTATGCTCTGCGCAAGACAACAAAATCAGGATGAGTGAAAATCCCAAAATTAACAATGTTTAGCAATTAAGCCCAATAATGTAAAAGCAAAAACAATGATTGTAAAAGTTGTATAATTCCCGTCTCTCTCTGGCTTGTGCGACTGTAAAATGTTATTTATGGTTATTAATCCTGACCTAACCCTAGACCAAATTATGGGCCTCTGAATAAGCTTTCCAACAAGGTATCATATGCCTTAATTGGGCTTAAGATGAGTAAGTTCGTCCCATTTAAGTGAAGGAACATCATGGACTGCGTACTGATCCGCGCCAGAGCACTCTAGACCCAATTTAGCCGTGATTTTGACCTAATTTGACAAATCTTCGGAAACATCAAATTGTAGGTCTCTTCCTTATCTTTATAGGGACAGCAAGATCGCCAAAATCCGATATTTGTAGCTCTAGTTATGCACTGCGCAAGGCAACAAGGTCGGGATGAGTGAAAAATCCGAAAATTAACAATGTTTAGCAATTAAGCCCAATAATGTAAAAGCAAAAACAATGATTGTAAAAGTTTTCTAATTTCGGTCTCTCTCTGGCTTGTCCGGCTGTAAACTGCTATTTATGCTTAATAATCCTGACCTAACCCTAGACCAAATTAAGGGCCTCTGAATAAGCTTTCCAACAAGTTATCATATTCCATAATTGGGCTTAAGAAGTGTAAGTTAGGCCCATTTAAGTGAAGGAACGTCATGGACGGCGTACTGATCCACGCCTGAGAACTCGGGACCCAATTTATCCTTGATTTTGACCTAATTTGACAATTCTTCTGCAACATCAAATTGTAGGTCTCTTCCTTATCTTTCTAGGGACAGCAAGATCTCCAAAATCCGATATCTGTAGCTCTAGTTATGCTCTGCGCAAGGCAACAAGGTCAGGATGAGTGAAAAATCCTAAAATTAACAATGTTTTGCAATAAAGGCCAATAATGTATAAGCAAAAACAATGATGGTAAATGTTGTCTAATTTGCGTCTCTCTCTGGCTTGTGCGGCTGTAAACTGCTATTTTTGCTCATTAATCCTGTTTATCCCTAAACCAAATTAAGGGCCTCCGAATAAGCTTTCCAACAAGGTATCATATGCCTTAGTTGGGCTTAAGAAGAGTAAGTTAGGCCAATTACGGTGAAGGAACATCATGGTCTGCACACAGATCAGTGCCAGAGTACTCGGGACCCAATTTAGCCTTGATTTTGGCCTAATTTGACAATTCTTGTGAAAACTGAAATTTTAGGTCTCTTCCTTATCTTTCAGGGGCAGCAAGATCACCAAAATTCGATATTTGTAGCTATAGTTATGCTTTGCGCAAGAAAACAAGGCCAGGAAGAGTGAAAAATCTGAAATTAACAATGTTTAGCAATTAAGCCCAATAATGTAAAAGCAAAAACAATGATTGTAAAAGTTGTCTAATTTCCTTCTCTCTCTGGCTTGTGCAGCTGTAAACTGATATTTATGCTTATTAGTCCTGACCTAACCCAAGACCAAATTAAGGGCCTCTTAATAAGCTTTCCAACAAGGCATCATATTCCTTAATTGGGCTTAAGATGAGTAAGTTAGGCCCATATAAGTGAATGAACATAATGGACTGCGCACTGATCCGTGCCAGAGAACTCGGGACCCAATTTAGCAATGATTTTGGACTAATTTGTCAATTCTTTTGAAACCTGAATTTGTAGGTATCTTCCTTATCTTTCTAGGGACAGCAAGATCACCAAAATCCGATATCTACAGCTTTAGTTATGCTCTACGCAAGGCAACAAGGTCAGTATGAGTGAAAAATCCAAAAATTAACATTGTTTAGCAATTAAGCACAATAATATAAATCAAAAACAATAATTATAACAGTTGTCTAATTTTCGTCTCTCTCTGGCTTGGGTGGCTGTAAATTGCTATTTATGCTTATTAATCCTGGCATAACCCTAGACCAAATTAAGGGCCTCTGAATAAGCTTTCCAACAAGGTTTCATATGCCTTAATTGGGCTTAAGATGAGTAAGTTAGGCCCATTTAAGTGAAGGAACATCAAGGACTGCGCACTAATCCGCGCCAGAGAACTCAGGACCCGATTTAGCCTAGATTTTGGCGTTATTTGACAATTCTTGTGACACTTGAAATTGTAGGTCTCTTCCTTATCTTTCCAGGGACAGCAAGATCACCAAATTCCAATATCTGTAGCTCTGGTTATGTTCCGTGCTAGGAAACAAGGTCGGGATGAGTGAAAAATCCGAAAATTAACAATGTTTATCAATTAAGCCCTATAATGTAAAAGCAAAAACAATGATTGCAAAAGTTGTCTAATTTCCGTCTCTCTCTGGCTTGTGTGGCTGTGAACTGCTATTTATACATATTAATACTGACCTAACCCTAGACCAAATTAAGGGCCTCTGAATAAGCTTTCCAACAAGGTATCATATTCTATAATTGGGCTTAAGATGAGTAAGTTAGGCCCATTTAAGTGAAGGAACAAAATGGACTGCGCACTGATCCGCGCCAGAGAACTCGGAACCCAATTTAGCCTTGATGTTGGCCTAATTTGACAATTCTTGTGCATTTGAAATTGTAGGTCTCTTCCATACCTTTCTAGGGACAGCAAGATCAACAAAATCCGATATTTGTAGCTCAAGTTATGCTCTGCTCAAGGCAACTAGGTCAGGATGAGTGAAAATTCCTAAAATTAAAAAAGTTTAGCAATTATGCCCAATTAAGCCCAATAATGTAAAAGCAAAAACAATGATTGTAAAAGTTATCTAATTTCCATCTCTCTCTGACTTGTGCGGCTGTAAACTGCTATTTTTGCTTATTAATCCTGACATAACCCTAGAACAAATTAATGGCCTCTGAATAAGCTTTCCCTCAAGGTGTAATATGCCTTAATTGGGCTTAAGATGAGTAAGTTAGGCACATTTTAGTGAAGGACCATCATGGACTGCACACTGATCCGCGCTAGATAAATCGGGACCCAATTTATCCTTGATTTTAGCCTAATTTGACAATTCTTGTGAAACATGAAATTGAAGGTCTCTTCCTTATCTTTCTAGGGAAAGCAAGATCACCAAAATCCGATATCTGTAACTCAAGTTATGCTCTGCGCAAGGCAACAAGGTCAGGATGAGTGAAAAATCCGAAAATTAAAAAAGTTTAACAATTATGCCAAATAATGTAAAAGCAAAAACAATGATTGTAAAAGTTGTCTAATTTCCGTCTCTCTGGCTTGTGCGGCTGTAAACTGGTATTTATGCTTATTAATCCTAACCCAACCCTAGACCAAATTAAGAGCCTCTGAATAAGCATTCCAACAAGGTATCATATGCCTTAATTGGGCTTAATATGAGTAAGTTAGGCCCATTTAAGTGAAGGAACATCATGCACTATGCATTGATCCGCACCAGAGAACTTGGGACCCAATTTAGCCAAGATTTTGGCCTAATTTGAAAATTCTTGTGAAACCCGAAATTGTAGGTCTCTCCTTAACTTTCTAGGGACAGCAAGATCACCAAAATCCGATATCAGTAGCTCTAGTTATGCTCTGCACAAGGCAACAAGGTTAGGATGTGTGAAAAATATGAAAATTAACATGTTTAGCAATTAAGCCCAATTAAGCCCCGTAGTGTAAAAGCAAAAACAATGATTGTAAAAGTTGTCTAATTTCCGTCACTCTCAAGCTTGTGCGGCTGTAAACTGCTATTTATGCTTATTAATCCTGACCTAACCCTAGACCAAATTAAGGGCCTCTGAATAAGTTTTTCAACAAGGTATCATATTCCTTAATTGGGCTTAAGAAGAGTAAATTAGGCCCATTTAAGAGAAGGAACTTCATGGACTGCACACTAATCCGCACCAGAGAACTCGGGACCCAATTTAGCCTTGATTTTGGCCTAATTTGACAATTCTTGTGAAACTTGAATTTGTAGGTCTCTTCCTTAGCTTTCTAGGGACAACAAGATCACCAAAACCCGATATCTGTACCTCAAGTTATGCTCTGTGCAAGGCAACAAAGTAAGGATGAGTGAAAATTCCGAAAATTAAAAAAGTTTAGCAATTATGCCCAATTATGCCGAATAATGTAAAAGCAAACACAATGATTGTAAAAGTTGTCTGATTTCTGTCTCTCTCTAGCTTGTGTGGCTGTAAACTTCTATTTATGCTTATTAATCCTGACCTAACCCTAGAACAAATTAAGGGCCTCTGAAATAAGCTTTCCAACAAGGTATCATATGCCTTAATTGGGCTTAGGAATAGTAAGTTAGGCCCATTTAAGTGAAGGAACTTTATGGACTACGCACTGATCCGCACCAGAGAATTCGGGACCCAATTTAGCCTTGAGTTTGGCCTAATTTGACAATTCTTGTGAAACTTGAATTTGTAGGTCTCTTCCTTATCTTTCTAGGGACAGCAAGATCACCAAAATCCGATATCTGTAGCTCAAGTTATGCTCTACGCAAGGCAACAAGGTCAGGATGAGTGAAAATTCCGAAAATTAAAAAAGTTTAGCAATTATGCCCAATTAAGCCCAATAATGTAAAAGCAAAAACAATGATTGTAAAAGTTGTCTAATTTCCATCTCTCTATGGCTGGTGCGGCTGTAAACTACTATTTTTAATTAATAATCCTGACATAACCCTAGAACAAATTAATGGCCTCTGAATAAGCTTTCCATCAAGGTGTCATACGCCTTAATTGGGCTTAAGATGAGTAAGTTAGGTACATTTTAGTGAAGGAACATCATCGACTGCACACTGATCCGCGCTAGATAAATCGGGACCCAATTTAGCCTTGATTTTAGCCTAATTTGACAATTCTTGTGAAACATGAAATTGAAGGTCTCTTCTTTATCTTTCTTGGGACATCAACATCACCAAAATCCGATATCTGTAGCTCTAGTTATGCTCTGCGCAAGGTAACAAGGTCAGGATGAGTGAAAAATCCTAAAATTAACAATGTTTAGCAATTAAGCCCAATAATGTATAAACAAAAATATTGATTGTAAAAGTTGTCTAATTTCCGTCTCTCTCTGGCTTGTGCGGCTGTAAACTGTTATTTATGATTTTTAATCATGACCTGACCCTGGTACAAATTAAGGGCCTCTGAATTAGCTTTCCAACAAGGTATCATATACCTTAACTGGGCTTAAGATGAGTAAGTTAGGCACATTTAAGTGAAGGAACATCATGGACTGTGCACTGATCCGCGCAGAGAACTCGGGACGCAATTTAGCCTTGATTTTGGTGTAATTTGACAATTCAATCGAAACAAGAAATATTAGGTCACTTCCTTATCTTTCAAGGGACAACAAGATCACCAAAACCCGATATCTGTAGCTCAAGTTATGCTCTGCACAAGGGAACAAGGTCAGGATGAGTGAAAAATCCGAAAATTAAAAAAGTTTAACAATTATACCCAATTAAGCCCAATAATGTAAAAGCAAAAACAATGATTGTAAAAGTTGCCTAATTTCCGTCACTCTCAACTTGTGCGGCTGTAAACTGCTATTTATGCTTATTAATCCTGACATAATCCTAGACCAAATTATGGGCCTTTGAATAAGCTTTCCAAGAAGGTATCATATGCCTTAATTGGGCTTAAGAAGAGTAAATTCGGCCCATTTAAGTGAAGGGACATCATGGACTGTGCACTGATCCGCGCCAGAGAACTCAGGACCCAATTTAGCCTTGATTTTGGCCTAATTTGACAATTCTTGTGAAACCTGAAATTGTAGGACTCTTGCTTATCTTTCTAGGGACAGCAAGATCACCAAAATCCGATATCTGTAACTCAAGTTATGCTCTGTGCAAGGCAACAAAGTAAGGATGAGTGAAAATTCCGAAAATTAAAAAAGTTTAGCAATTATGCCCATTTATGTCCAATAATGTAAAAGCAAACACAATGATTGTAAAAGTTGTCTAATTTTCGTCTCTCTCTAGCTTGTGTGGCTGTGAACTGCTATTTATGCTTATTAATCCTGACCTAACCCTAGAACAAATTAAGGGCCTCTGAAATAAGCTTTCCAACAAGGTATCATATGCCTTAATTGGGCTTAAGAAGAGTAAGTTAGGCCCATTTAAGTTAAGGAACTTCATGGACTGCGCAAAGATCCGCACCAGAGAACTCGAGACCCAATTTAGCCTTGATTTTGGCCTAATTTGACAATTCTTGTGAAACTTGAATTTGTAGGTCTCTCCCTTATCTTTCTAGGGACAGCAAGATCACCAAAATCCGATATTTGTAGCTCAAGTTATGCTCTGCTCAAGGCAACTAGGTCAGGATGAGTGAAAATTCCTAAAATTAAAAAAGTTTAGCAATTATGCCCAATTAAGCCCAATAATGTAAAAGCAAAAACAATGATTGTAAAAGTTATCTAATTTTCATCTCTCTCTGGCTTGTGCGGCTGTAAACTGCTATTTTTGCTTATTAATCCTGACATAACCCTAGAACAAATTAATGGCCTCTGAATAAGCTTTCCCTCAAGGTGTCATATGCCTTAATTGGGCTTAAGATGAGTAAGTTAGGCACATTTTAGTGAAGGAACATCATGGACTACGCACTGATCCGCGCTAGATAAATCGGGACCCAATTTATCCTTGATTTTAGCCTAATTTGACAATTCTTGTGACACATAAAATTGAAGGTCTCTTCCTTATCTTTCTAGGGAAAGCAAGATCACCAAAATCCGATATCTGTAACTCAAGTTATGCTCTGCGCAAGGCAACAAGGTTAGGATGAGTGAAAAATCCGAAAATTAAAAAAGTTTAACAATTATGCCCAATAATGTAAAAGCAAAAACAATGATTGTAAAAGTTGTCTAATTTCCATCTCTCTGGCTTGTGCAGCTGTAAACTGGTATTTATGCTTATTAATCCTACCCTAACCCTAGACCAAATTAAGGGCCTCTGAATAAGCATTCCAACAAGGTATCATATGCCTTAATTGGGCTTAATATGAGTAAGTTAGGCCCATTTAAGTGAAGGAACATCATGCACTATGCATTGATCCGCACCAGAGAACTCGGGACCCAATTTAGCCAAGATTTTGGCCTAATTTGAAAATTCTTGTGCATCCCGAAATTGTAGGTCTCTCCTTAACTTTCTAGGGACAGCAAGATCACCAAAATCCGATATTAGTAGCTCTAGTTATGCTCTGCACAAGGCAACAAGGTTAGGATGTGTGAAAAATACGAAAATTAACATGTTTAGCAATTAAGCCCAATTAAGCCTCGTAGTGTAAAAGCAAAAACAATGATTGTAAAAGTTGTCTAATTTCCGTCACTCTCAAGCTTGTGCGGCTGTAAACTGCTATTTATGCTTATTAATCCTGACCTAACCCTAGACCAAATTAAGGGCCTCTGAATAAGTTTTCCAACAAGGTATCATATGCCTTAATTGGGCTTAAGAAGAGTAAATTAGTCCCATTTAAGAGAAGGAACTTCATGGACTGCGCACTAATCCGCACCAGTGAACTCGGGACCCAATTTAGCCTTGATTTTGGCCTAATTTGACAATTCTTGTGAAACTTGAATTTGTAGGTCTCTTCCTTAGCTTTCTAGGGACAACAAGATCACCAAAACCCGATATCTGTACCTCAAGTTATGCTCTGTGCAAGGCAACAAAGTAAGGATGAGTGAAAATTCCGAAAATTAAAAAAGTTTAGCAATTATGCCCAATTATGCCGAATAATGTAAAAGCAAACACAATGATTGTAAAAGTTGTCTAATTTCTGTCTCTCTCTAGCTTGTGTGGTTGTAAACTTCTATTTATGCTTATTAATCCTGACCTAACCCTAGAACAAATTAAGGGCCTCTGAAATAAGCTTTCCAACAAGGTATCATATGCCTTAATTGGGCTTAGGAAGAGTAAGTTAGGCCCATTTAAGTGAAGGAACTTCATGGACTACGCACTGATCCGCACTGAGAGAATTCGGGACCCAATTTAGCCTTGAGTTTGGCCTAATTTGACAATTCTTGTGAAACTTGAATTTGTAGGTCTCTTCCTTATCTTTCTAGGGACAACAAGATCACCAAAATCCGATATCTGTAGCTCAAGTTATGCTCTACGCAAGGCAACAAGGTCAGGATGAGTGAAAATTCCGAAAATTAAAAAAGTTTAGCAATTATGCCCAATAATGTAAAAGCAAAAACAATGATTGTAAAAGTTGTCTAATTTCCATCTCTCTATGGCTGGTGCGGCTGTAAACTGCTATTTTTGCTTAATAATCCTGACATAACCCTAGAACAAATTAATGGCCTCTGAATAAGCTTTCCATCAAGGTGTCATACGCCTTAATTGGGCTTAAGATGAGTAAGTTAGGCACATTTTAGTGAAGGAACATCATGGACTGCACACTGATACGATCTAGATAAATCGGGACCCAATTTAGCCTTGATTTTAGCCTAATTTGACTATTCTTGTGAAACATGAAATTGAAGGTCTCTTCTTTATGTTTCTTGGGACAGCAAGATCACCAAAATCCGATATCTGTAGCTCTAGTTATGCTCTGCGCAAGGCAACAAGGTCAGGATGAGTGAAAAATCAGAAAATTAACAATGTTTAGCAATTAAGCCCAATAATGTAAAAACAAAAATATTGATTGTAATAGTTGTCTAATTTCCGTCTCTCTCTGGCTTGTGCGGCTGTAAACTGTTATTTTTGCTTTTTAATCATGACCTGACCCTGGTACAAATTAAGGGCCTCTGAATAAGCTTTCCAACAAGGTATCATATACCTTAATTGGGCTTAAGATGAGTAAGTTAGGCACATTTAAGTGAAGGAACATCATGGACTGCGCACTGATCCAGGCCAGAGAACTCGGGACTTAATTTAGCCATGATTTTGGCGTAATTTGACAATTCATGTGAAACCAGAAATATTAGGTCTCTTCCTTATCTTTCTAGGGACAACAAGATCACCAAAATCCGATATCTGTTGCTCAAGTTATGCTTTCACAAGGCAACAAGGTCAGGATGAGTGAAAAATCCGAAAATTAAAAAAGTTTAACAATTATGCCCAATTAAGCCCAATAATGTAAAAGCAAAAACAATGATTGTAAAAGTTGCCTAATTTCCGTCACTCTCAACTTGTGCAGCTGTAAACTGCTATTTATGCTTATTAATCCTGACATAATCCTAGACCAAATTATGGGCCTTTGAATAAGCTTTCCAAGAAGGTATCATATGCCTTAATTGGGCTTAAGAAGAGTAAATTCGGCCCATTTAAGTGAAGGGACATCATGGACTGTGCACTGATCCGCGCCAGAGAACTCAGGACCCAATTTAGCCTTGATTTTGGCCTAATTTGACAATTCTTGTGAAACCTGAAATTGTAGGACTCTTGCTTATCTTTCTAGGGACAGCAAGATCACCAAAATCCGATATCTGTAACTCAAGTTATGCTCTGTGCAAGGCAACAAAGTAAGGATGAGTGAAAATTCCGAAAATTAAAAAAGTTTAGCAATTATGCCCATTTATGTCCAATAATGTAAAAGCAAACACAATGATTGTAAAAGTTGTCTAATTTTCATCTCTCTCTAGCTTGTGTGGCTGTGAACTGCTATTTATGCTTATTAATCCTGACCTAACCCTAGAACAAATTAAGGGCCTCTGAAATAAGCTTTCCAACAAGGTATCATATGCCTTAATTGGGCTTAAGAAGAGTAAGTTAGGCCCATTTAAGTTAAGGAACTTCATGGACTGCGCAAAGATCCGCACCAGAGAACTTGAGACCCAATTTAGCCTTGATTTTGGCCTAATTTGACAATTCTTGTGAAACTTGAATTTGTAGGTCTCTCCCTTATCTTTCTAGGGACAGCAAGATCACCAAAATCCGATATTTGTAGCTCAAGTTATGCTCTGCTCAAGGCAACTAGGTCAGGATGAGTGAAAATTCCTAAAATTAAAAAAGTTTAGCAATTATGCCCAATTAAGCCCAATAATGTAAAAGCAAAAACAATGATTGTAAAAGTTATCTAATTTTCATCTCTCTCTGGCTTGTGCGGCTGTAAACTGCTATTTTTGCTTATTAATCCTGACATAACCCTAGAACAAATTAATGGCCTCTGAATAAGCTTTCCCTCAAGGTGTCATATGCCTTAATTGGGCTTAAGATGAGTAAGTTAGGCACATTTTAGTGAAGGAACATCATGGACTACGCACTGATCCGCGCTAGATAAATCGGGACCCAATTTATCCTTGATTTTAGCCTAATTTGATAATTCTTGTGACACATAAAATTGAAGGTCTCTTCCTTATCTTTCTAGGGAAAGCAAGATCACCAAAATCCGATATCTGTAACTCAAGTTATGCTCTGCGCAAGGCAACAAGGTCAGGATGAGTGAAAAATCCGAAAATTAAAAAAGTTTAACAATTATACCCAATAATGTAAAAGCAAAAACAATGATTGTAAAAGTTGTCTAATTTCCATCTCTCTGGCTTGTGCGGCTGTAAACTGGTATTTATGCTTATTAATCCTAACCTAACCCTAGACCAAATTAAGGGCCTCTGAATAAGCATTCCAACAAGGTATCATATGCCTTAATTGGGCTTAATATGAGTAAGTTAGGCCCATTTAAGTGAAGGAACATCATGCACTATGCATTGATCCGCACCAGAGAACTCGGGACCCAATTTAGCCAAGATTTTGGCCTAATTTGAAAATTCTTGTGCATCCCGAAATTGTAGGTCTCTCCTTAACTTTCTAGGGACAGCAAGATCACCAAAATCCGATATTAGTAGCTCTAGTTATGCTCTGCACAAGGCAACAAGGTTAGGATGTGTGAAAAATACGAAAATTAACATGTTTAGCAATTAAGCCCAATTAAGCCTCGTAGTGTAAAAGCAAAAACAATGATTGTAAAAGTTGTCTAATTTCCGTCACTCTCAAGCTTGTGCGGCTGTAAACTGCTATTTATGCTTATTAATCCTGACCTAACCCTAGACCAAATTAAGGGCCTCTGAATAAGTTTTCCAACAAGGTATCATATGCCTTAATTGGGCTTAAGAAGAGTAAATTAGTCCCATTTAAGAGAAGGAACTTCATGGACTGCGCACTAATCCGCACCAGTGAACTCGGGACCCAATTTAGCCTTGATTTTGGCCTAATTTGACAATTCTTGTGAAACTTGAATTTGTAGGTCTCTTCCTTAGCTTTCTAGGGACAACAAGATCACCAAAACCCGATATCTGTACCTCAAGTTATGCTCTGTGCAAGGCAACAAAGTAAGGATGAGTGAAAATTCCGAAAATTAAAAAAGTTTAGCAATTATGCCCAATTATGCCGAATAATGTAAAAGCAAACACAATGATTGTAAAAGTTGTCTAATTTCTGTCTCTCTCTAGCTTGTGTGGTTGTAAACTTCTATTTATGCTTATTAATCCTGACCTAACCCTAGAACAAATTAAGGGCCTCCAAAATAAGCTTTCCAACAAGGTATCATATGCCTTAATTGGGCTTAGGAAGAGTAAGTTAGGCCCATTTAAGTGAAGGAACTTCATGGACTACGCACTGATCCGCACCAGAGAATTCGGGACCCAATTTAGCCTTGAGTTTGGCCTAATTTGACAATTCTTGTGAAACTTGAATTTGTAGGTCTCTTCCTTATCTTTCTAGGGACAACAAGATCACCAAAATCCGATATCTGTAGCTCAAGTTATGCTCTACGCAAGGCAACAAGGTCAGGATGAGTGAAAATTCCGAAAATTAAAAAAGTTTAGCAATTATGCCCAATAATGTAAAAGCAAAAACAATGATTGTAAAAGTTGTCTAATTTCCATCTCTCTATGGCTGGTGCGGCTGTAAACTGCTATTTTTGCTTAATAATCCTGACATAACCCTAGAACAAATTAATGGCCTCTGAATAAGCTTTCCATCAAGGTGTCATACGCCTTAATTGGGCTTAAGATGAGTAAGTTAGGCACATTTTAGTGAAGGAACATCATGGACTGCACACTGATCCGCGCTAGATAAATCGGGACCCAATTTAGCCTTGATTTTAGCCTAATTTGACTATTCTTGTGAAACATGAAATTGAAGGTCTCTTCTTTATGTTTCTTGGGACAGCAAGATCACCAAAATCCGATATCTGTAGCTCTAGTTATGCTCTGCGCAAGGCAACAAGGTCAGGATGAGTGAAAAATCAGAAAATTAACAATGTTTAGCAATTAAGCCCAATAATGTAAAAACAAAAATATTGATTGTAATAGTTGTCTAATTTCCGTCTCTCTCGGCTTGTGCGGCTGTAAACTGTTATTTTTGCTTTTTAATCATGACTGACCACCCTGGTACAAATTAAGGGCCTCTGAATAAGCTTTCCAACAAGGTATCATATACCTTAATTGGGCTTAAGATGAGTAAGTTAGGCACATTTAAGTGAAGGAACATCATGGATCGCAGACCGATCCAGGCCAGAGAACTCGGGACTTAATTTAGCCATGATTTTGGCGTAATTTGACAATTCATGTGAAACCAGAAATATTAGGTCTCTTCCTTATCTTTCTAGGGACAACAAGATCACCAAAATCCGATATCTGTTGCTCAAGTTATGCTTTCACAAGGCAACAAGGTCAGGATGAGTGAAAAATCCGAAAATTAAAAAAGTTTAACAATTATGCCCAATTAAGCCCAATAATGTAAAAGCAAAAACAATGATTGTAAAAGTTCCCTAATTTCCGTCACTCTCAACTTGTGCGGCTGTAAACTGCTATTTATGCTTATTAATCCTGACATAATCCTAGACCAAATTATGGGCCTTTGAATAAGCTTTCCAAGAAGGTATCATATGCCTTAATTGGGCTTAAGAAGAGTAAATTCGGCCCATTTAAGTGAAGGGACATCATGGACTGTGCACTGATCCGCGCCAGAGAACTCAGGACCCAATTTAGCCTTGATTTTGGCCTAATTTGACAATTCTTGTGAAACCTGAAATTATAGGACTCTTGCTTATCTTTCTAGGGACAGCAAGATCACCAAAATCCGATATCTGTAACTCAAGTTATGCTCTGTGCAAGGCAACAAAGTAAGGATGAGTGAAAATTCCGAAAATTAAAAAAGTTTAGCAATTATGCCCATTTATGTCCAATAATGTAAAAGCAAACACAATGATTGTAAAAGTTGTCTAATTTTCGTCTCTCTCTAGCTTGTGTGGCTGTGAACTGCTATTTATGCTTATTAATCCTGACCTAACCCTAGAACAAATTAAGGGCCTCTGAAATAAGCTTTCCAACAAGGTATCATATGCCTTAATTGGGCTTAAGAAGAGTAAGTTAGGCCCATTTAAGTTAAGGAACTTCATGGATCTGCGCAAAGATCCGCACCGAGAGAACTCGAGACCCAATTTAGCCTTGATTTTGGCCTAATTTGACAATTCTTGTGAAACTTGAATTTGTAGGTATCTCCCTTATCTTTCTAGGGACAGCAAGATCACCAAAATCCGATATTTGTAGCTCAAGTTATGCTCTGCTTAAGGCAACTAGGTCGGGGGATGAGTGAAAATTCCTAAAATTAAAAAAGTTTAGCAATTATGCCCAATTAAGCCCAATAATGTAAAAGCAAAAACAATGATTGTAAAAGTTATCTAATTTTCATCTCTCTCTGGCTTGTGCGGCTGTAAACTGCTATTTTTGCTTATTAATCCTGACATAACCCTAGAACAAATTAATGGCCTCTGAATAAGCTTTCCCTCAAGGTGTCATATGCCTTAATTGGGCTTAAGATGAGTAAGTTAGGCACATTTTAGTGAAGGAACATCATGGACTACGCACTGATCCGCGCTAGATAAATCGGGACCCAATTTATCCTTGATTTTAGCCTAATTTGACAATTCTTGTGACACATAAAATTGAAGGTCTCTTCCTTATCTTTCTAGGGAAAGCAAGATCACCAAAATCCGATATCTGTAACTCAAGTTATGCTCTGCAAGAAGGCAACAAGGTTAGGATGAGTGAAAAATCCGAAAATTAAAAAAGTTTAACAATTATGCCCAATAATGTAAAAGCAAAAACAATGATTGTAAAAGTTGTCTAATTTCCATCTCTCTGGCTTGTGCGGCTGTAAACTGGTATTTATGCTTATTAATCCTAACCTAACCCTAGACCAAATTAAGGGCCTCTGAATAAGCATTCCAACAAGGTATCATATGCCTTAATTGGGCTTAATATGAGTAAGTTAGGCCCATTTAAGTGAAGGAACATCATGCACTATGCATTGATCCGCACCAGAGAACTCGGGACCCAATTTAGCCAAGATTTTGGCCTAATTTGAAAATTCTTGTGCATCCCGAAATTGTAGGTCTCTCCTTAACTTTCTAGGGACAGCAAGATCACCAAAATCCGATATTAGTAGCTCTAGTTATGCTCTGCACAAGGCAACAAGGTTAGGATGTGTGAAAAATACGAAAATTAACATGTTTAGCAATTAAGCCCAATTAAGCCTAGTAGTGTAAAAGCAAAAACAATGATTGTAAAAGTTGTCTAATTTCCGTCACTCTCAAGCTTGTGCGGCTGTAAACTGCTATTTATGCATATTAATCCTGACCTAACCCTAGACCAAATTAAGGGCCTCTGAATAAGTTTTCCAACAAGGTATCATATGCCTTAATTGGGCTTAAGAAGAGTAAATTAGTCCCATTTAAGAGAAGGAACTTCATGGACTGCGCACTAATCCGCACCAGTGAACTCGGGACCCAATTTAGCCTTGATTTTGGCCTAATTTGACAATTCTTGTGAAACTTGAATTTGTAGGTCTCTTCCTTAGCTTTCTAGGGACAACAAGATCACCAAAAACCCGATATCTGTACCTCAAGTTATGCTCTGTGCAAGGCAACAAAGTAAGGATGAGTGAAAATTCCGAAAATTAAAAAAGTTTAGCAATTATGCCCAATTATGCCGAATAATGTAAAAGCAAACACAATGATTGTAAAAGTTGTCTAATTTCTGTCTCTCTCTAGCTTGTGTGGCTGTAAACTTCTATTTATGCTTATTAATCCTGACCTAACCCTAGAACAAATTAAGGGCCTCTGAAATAAGCTTTCCAACAAGGTATCATATGCCTTAATTGGGCTTAGGAAGAGTAAGTTAGGCCCATTTAAGTGAAGGAACTTCATGGACTACGCACCGATCCGCACCGGAGAGATTCGGGACCCAATTTAGCCTTGAGTTTGGCCTAATTTGACAATTCTTGTGAAACTTGAATTTGTAGGTCTCTTCCTTATCTTTCTATGGACAACAAGATCACCAAAATCCGATATCTGTAGCTCAAGTTATGCTCTACGCAAGGCAACAAGGTCGGGGATGAGTGAAAATTCCGAAAATTAAAAAAGTTTAGCAATTATGCCCAATAATGTAAAAGCAAAAACAATGATTGTAAAAGTTGTCTAATTTCCATCTCTCTATGGCTGGTGCGGCTGTAAACTGCTATTTTTGCTTAATAATCCTGACATAACCCTAGAACAAATTAATGGCCTCTGAATAAGCTTTCCATCAAGGTGTCATACGCCTTAATTGGGCTTAAGATGAGTAAGTTAGGCACATTTTAGTGAAGGAACATCATGGACTGCACACTGATCCGCGCTAGATAAATCGGGACCCAATTTAGCCTTGATTTTAGCCTAATTTGACTATTCTTGTGAAACATGAAATTGAAGGTCTCTTCTTTATGTTTCTTGGGACAGCAAGATCACCAAAATCCGATATCTGTAGCTCTAGTTATGCTCTGCGCAAGGCAACAAGGTCAGGATGAGTGAAAAATCAGAAAATTAACAATGTTTAGCAATTAAGCCCAATAATGTAAAAACAAAAATATTGATTGTAATAGTTGTCTAATTTCCGTCTCTCTCTGGCTTGTGCGGCTGTAAACTGTTATTTTTGCTTTTTAATCATGACCTGACCCTGGTACAAATTAAGGGCCTCTGAATAAGCTTTCCAACAAGGTATCATATACCTTAATTGGGCTTAAGATGAGTAAGTTAGGCACATTTAAGTGAAGGAACATCATGGACTGCGCACTGATCCAGGCCAGAGAACTCGGGACTTAATTTAGCCATGATTTTGGCGTAATTTGACAATTCATGTGAAACCAGAAATATTAGGTCTCTTCCTTATCTTTCTAGGGACAACAAGATCACCAAAATCCGATATCTGTTGCTCAAGTTATGCTTTCACAAGGCAACAAGGTCAGGATGAGTGAAAAATCCGAAAATTAAAAAAGTTTAACAATTATACCCAATTAAGCCCAATAATGTAAAAGCAAAAACAATGATTGTAAAAGTTGCCTAATTTCCGTCACTCTCAACTTGTGCGGCTGTAAACTGCTATTTATGCTTATTAATCCTGACATAATCCTAGACCAAATTATGGGCCTTTGAATAAGCTTTCCAAGAAGGTATCATATGCCTTAATTGGGCTTAAGAAGAGTAAATTCGGCCCATTTAAGTGAAGGGACATCATGGATCGTGCACTCGATCCGCGCCCAGAGAAATCGGGACCCAATTTAGCCTTGATTTTGGCCTAATTTGACAATTCTTGTGAAACCTAAAATTGTAGGACTCTTGCTTATCTTTCTAGGGACAGCAAGATCACCAAAATCCGATATCTCGTAACTCAAGTTATGCTCTGTGCAAGGCAACAAAGTAAGGATGAGTGAAAATTCCGAAAATTAAAAAAGTTTAGCAATTATGCCCATTTATGTCCAATAATGTAAAAGCAAACACAATGATTGTAAAAGTTGTCTAATTTTCGTCTCTCTCTAGCTTGTGTGGTCTGTGAACTGCTATTTATGCTTATTAATCCTGACCTAACCCTAGAACAAATTAAGGGCCTCTGAAATAAGCTTTCCAACAAGGTATCATATGCCTTAATTGGGCTTAAGAAGAGTAAGTTAGGCCCATTTAAGTTAAGGAACTTCATGGACTGCGCAAAGATCTGCACCAGAGAACTCGAGACCCAATTTAGCCTTGATTTTGGCCTAATTTGACAATTCTTGTGAAACTTGAATTTGTAGGTCTCTCCCTTATCTTTCTAGGGACAGCAAGATCACCAAAATCCGATATTTGTAGCTCAAGTTATGCTCTGCTCAAGGCAACTAGGTCAGGATGAGTGAAAATTCCTAAAATTAAAAAAGTTTAGCAATTATGCCTAATTAAGCCCAATAATGTAAAAGCAAAAACAATGATTGTAAAAGTTATCTAATTTTCATCTCTCTCTGGCTTGTGCGGCTGTAAACTGCTATTTTTGCTTATTAATCCTGACATAACCCTAGAACAAATTAATGGCCTCTGAATAAGCATTCCAACAAGGTATCATATGCCTTAATTGGGCTTAATATGAGTAAGTTAGGCCCATTTAAGTGAAGGAACATCATGCACTATGCATTGATCCGCACCAGAGAACTCGGGACCCAATTTAGCCAAGATTTTGGCCTAATTTGAAAATTCTTGTGCATCCCGAAATTGTAGGTCTCTCCTTAACTTTCTAGGGACAGCAAGATCACCAAAATCCGATATTAGTAGCTCTAGTTATGCTCTGCACAAGGCAACAAGGTTAGGATGTGTGAAAAATACGAAAATTAACATGTTTAGCAATTAAGCCCAATTAAGCCTCGTAGTGTAAAAGCAAAAACAATGATTGTAAAAGTTGTCTAATTTCCGTCACTCTCAAGCTTGTGCGGCTGTAAACTGCTATTTATGCTTATTAATCCTGACCTAACCCTAGACCAAATTAAGGGCCTCTGAATAAGTTTTCCAACAAGGTATCATATGCCTTAATTGGGCTTAAGAAGAGTAAATTAGTCCCATTTAAGAGAAGGAACTTCATGGACTGCGCACTAATCCGCACCGATGAACTCGGGACCCAATTTAGCCTTGATTTTGGCCTAATTTGACAATTCTTGTGAAACTTGAATTTGTAGGTCTCTTCCTTAGCTTTCTAGGGACAACAAGATCACCAAAACCCGATATCCTGTACCTCAAGTTATGCTCAGTGCAAGGCAACAAAGTAAGGA
The DNA here is from genome assembly GCA_030762895.1 of Sophora flavescens. Taxonomy (NCBI): domain Eukaryota; kingdom Viridiplantae; phylum Streptophyta; class Magnoliopsida; order Fabales; family Fabaceae; genus Sophora; species Sophora flavescens. The sequence goes on along the minus strand of CM061066.1, from coordinate 193,170,061 downwards.
TTAGTGAAAATTCCGAAAATTAAAAAAGTTTAGCAATTATGCCCAATTATGCCGAATACTGTAAAAGCAAACACAATGATTGTAAAAGTTGTCTAATTTCTGTCTCTCTCTAGCTTGTGTGGTTGTAAACTTCTATTTATGCTTATTAATCCTGACCTAACCCTAGAACAAATTAAGGGCCTCTCGAAATAAGCTTTCCAACAAGGTATCATATGCCTTAATTGGGCTTAGGAAGAGTAAGTTAGGCCCATTTAAGTGAAGGAACTTCATGGACTACGCACCGATCCGCACCGGAGAATTCGGGACCCAATTTAGCCTTGAGTTTGGCCTAATTTGACAATTCTTGTGAAACTTGAATTTGTAGGTCTCTTCCTTATCTTTCTAGGGACAACAAGATCACCAAAATCCGATATCTGTAGCTCAAGTTATGCTCTACGCAAGGCAACAAGGTCAGGATGAGTGAAAATTCCGAAAATTAAAAAAGTTTAGCAATTATGCCCAATAATGTAAAAGCAAAAACAATGATTGTAAAAGTTGTCTAATTTCCATCTCTATGGCTGGTGCGGCTGTAAACTGCTATTTTTGCTTAATAATCCTGACATAACCCTAGAACAAATTAATGGCCTCTGAATAAGCTTTCCATCAAGGTGTCATACGCCTTAATTGGGCTTAAGATGAGTAAGTTAGGCACATTTTAGTGAAGGAACATCATGGACTGCACACCGATCCGCTAGATAAATCGGGACCCAATTTAGCCTTGATTTTAGCCTAATTTGACTATTCATGTGAAACATGAAATTGAAGGTCTCTTCTTTATGTTTCTTGGGACAGCAAGATCACCAAAATCCGATATCTGTAGCTCTAGTTATGCTCTGCGCAAGGCAACAAGGTCAGGATGAGTGAAAAATCAGAAAATTAACAATGTTTAGCAATTAAGCCCAATAATGTAAAAACAAAAATATTGATTGTAATAGTTGTCTAATTTCCGTCTCTCTCTCTGGCTTGTGCGGCTGTAAACTGTTATTTTTGCTTTTTAATCATGACCTGACCCTGGTACAAATTAAGGGCCTCTGAATAAGCTTTCCAACAAGGTATCATATACCTTAATTGGGCTTAAGATGAGTAAGTTAGGCACATTTAAGTGAAGGAACATCATGGATCGCGACCGATCCGGGCCGAGAACTCGGGACTTAATTTAGCCATGATTTTGGCGTAATTTGACAATTCATGTGAAACCAGAAATATTAGGTCTCTTCCTTATCTTTCTAGGGACAACAAGATCACCAAAATCCGATATCTGTTGCTCAAGTTATGCTTTCACAAGGCAACAAGGTCAGGATGAGTGAAAAATCCGAAAATTAAAAAAGTTTAACAATTATGCCCAATTAAGCCCAATAATGTAAAAGCAAAAACAATGATTGTAAAAGTTGCCTAATTTCCGTCACTCTCAACTTGTGCGGCTGTAAACTGCTATTTATGCTTATTAATCCTGACATAATCCTAGACCAAATTATGGGCCTTTGAATAAGCTTTCCAAGAAGGTATCATATGCCTTAATTGGGCTTAAGAAGAGTAAATTCGGCCCATTTAAGTGAAGGGACATCATGGACTGTGCACTGATCCGCGCCAGAGAACTCAGGACCCAATTTAGCCTTGATTTTGGCCTAATTTGACAATTCTTGTGAAACCTGAAATTGTAGGACTCTTGCTTATCTTTCTAGGGACAGCAAGATCACCAAAATCCGATATCTGTAACTCAAGTTATGCTCTGTGCAAGGCAACAAAGTAAGGATGAGTGAAAATTCGAAAATTAAAAAAGTTTAGCAATTATGCCCATTTATGTCCAATAATGTAAAAGCAAACACAATGATTGTAAAAGTTGTCTAATTTTCGTCTCTCTCTAGCTTGTGTGGCTGTGAACTGCTATTTATGCTTATTAATCCTGACCTAACCCTAGAACAAATTAAGGGCCTCTGAAATAAGCTTTCCAACAAGGTATCATATGCCTTAATTGGGCTTAAGAAGAGTAAGTTAGGCCCATTTAAGTTAAGGAACTTCATGGACTGCGCAAAGATCCGCACCAGAGAACTCGAGACCCAATTTAGCCTTGATTTTGGCCTAATTTGACAATTCTTGTGAAACTTGAATTTGTAGGTCTCTCCCTTATCTTTCTAGGGACAGCAAGATCACCAAAATCCGATATTTGTAGCTCAAGTTATGCTCTGCTTAAGGCAACTAGGTCAGGATGAGTGAAAATTCCTAAAATTAAAAAAGTTTAGCAATTATGCCCAATTAAGCCCAATAATGTAAAAGCAAAAACAATGATTGTAAAAGTTATCTAATTTTCATCTCTCTCTGGCTTGTGCGGCTGTAAACTGCTATTTTTGCTTATTAATCCTGACATAACCCTAGAACAAATTAATGGCCTCTGAATAAGCTTTCCCTCAAGGTGTCATATGCCTTAATTGGGCTTAAGATGAGTAAGTTAGGCACATTTTAGTGAAGGAACATCATGGACTACGCACTGATCCGCGCTAGATAAATCGGGACCCAATTTATCCTTGATTTTAGCCTAATTTGACAATTCTTGTGACACATAAAATTGAAGGTCTCTTCCTTATCTTTCTAGGGAAAGCAAGATCACCAAAATCCGATATCTGTAACTCAAGTTATGCTCTGCGCAAGGCAACAAGGTCAGGATGAGTGAAAAATCCGAAAATTAAAAAAGTTTAACAATTATGCCCAATAATGTAAAAGCAAAAACAATGATTGTAAAAGTTGTCTAATTTCCATCTCTCTGGCTTGTGCGGCTGTAAACTGGTATTTATGCTTATTAATCCTAACCTAACCCTAGACCAAATTAAGGGCCTCTGAATAAGCATTCCAACAAGGTATCATATGCCTTAATTGGGCTTAATATGAGTAAGTTAGGCCCATTTAAGTGAAGGAACATCATGCACTATGCATTGATCCGCACCAGAGAACTCGGGACCCAATTTAGCCAAGATTTTGGCCTAATTTGAAAATTCTTGTGCATCCCGAAATTGTAGGTCTCTCCTTAACTTTCTAGGGACAGCAAGATCACCAAAATCCGATATTAGTAGCTCTAGTTATGCTCTGCACAAGGCAACAAGGTTAGGATGTGTGAAAAATACGAAAATTAACATGTTTAGCAATTAAGCCCAATTAAGCCTCGTAGTGTAAAAGCAAAAACAATGATTGTAAAAGTTGTCTAATTTCCGTCACTCTCAAGCTTGTGCGGCTGTAAACTGCTATTTATGCTTATTAATCCTGACCTAACCCTACACCAAATTAAGGGCCTCTGAATAAGTTTTCCAACAAGGTATCATATGCCTTAATTGGGCTTAAGAAGAGTAAATTAGTCCCATTTAAGAGAAGGAACTTCATGGATCACGCACTAATCCGCACCAAGGGAACTCGGGACCCAATTTAGCCTTGATTTTGGCCTAATTTGACAATTCTTGTGAAACTTGAATTTGTAGGTCTCTTCCTTAGCTTTCTAGGGACAACAAGATCACCAAAACCCGATATCTGTACCTCAAGTTATGCTCTGTGCAAGGCAACAAAGTAAGGATGAGTGAAAATTCCGAAAATTAAAAAAGTTTAGCAATTATGCCCAATTATGCCGAATAATGTAAAAGCAAACACAATGATTGTAAAAGTTGTCTAATTTCTGTCTCTCTCTAGCTTGTGTGGTTGTAAACTTCTATTTATGCTTATTAATCCTGACCTAACCCTAGAACAAATTAAGGGCCTCTGAAATAAGCTTTCCAACAAGGTATCATATGCCTTAATTGGGCTTAGGAAGAGTAAGTTAGGCCCATTTAAGTGAAGGAACTTCATGGACTACGCACTGATCCGCACAGGAGAATTCGGGACCCAATTTAGCCTTGAGTTTGGCCTAATTTGACAATTCTTGTGAAACTTGAATTTGTAGGTCTCTTCCTTATCTTTCTAGGGACAACAAGATCACCAAAATCCGATATCTGTAGCTCAAGTTATGCTCTACGCAAGGCAACAAGGTCAGGATGAGTGAAAATTCCGAAAATTAAAAAAGTTTAGCAATTATGCCCAATAATGTAAAAAGCAAAAACAATGATTGTAAAAGTTGTCTAATTTCCATCTCTCTATGGCTGGTGCGGCTGTAAACTGCTATTTTTGCTTAATAATCCTCGACATAACCCTAGAACAAATTAATGGCCTCTGAATAAGCTTTCCATCAAGGTGTCATACGCCTTAATTGGGCTTAAGATGAGTAAGTTAGGCACATTTTAGTGAAGGAACATCATGGACTGCACACTGATCCGCGCTAGATAAATCGGGACCCAATTTAGCCTTGATTTTAGCCTAATTTGACTATTCTTGTGAAACATGAAATTGAAGGTCTCTTCTTTATGTTTCTTGGGACAGCAAGATCACCAAAATCCGATATCTGTAGCTCTAGTTATGCTCTGCGCAAGGCAACAAGGTCAGGATGAGTGAAAAATCAGAAAATTAACAATGTTTAGCAATTAAGCCCAATAATGTAAAAACAAAAATATTGATTGTAATAGTTGTCTAATTTCCGTCTCTCTCTGGCTTGTGCGGCTGTAAACTGTTATTTTTGCTTTTTAATCATGACCTGACCCTGGTACAAATTAAGGGCCTCTGAATAAGCTTTCCAACAAGGTATCATATACCTTAATTGGGCTTAAGATGAGTAAGTTAGGCACATTTAAGTGAAGGAACATCATGGACTGCGCACTGATCCAGGCCAGAGAACTCGGGACTTAATTTAGCCATGATTTTGGCGTAATTTGACAATTCATGTGAAACCAGAAATATTAGGTCTCTTCCTTATCTTTCTAGGGACAACAAGATCACCAAAATCCGATATCTGTTGCTCAAGTTATGCTTTCACAAGGCAACAAGGTCAGGATGAGTGAAAAATCCGAAAATTAAAAAAGTTTAACAATTATACCCAATTAAGCCCAATAATGTAAAAGCAAAAACAATGATTGTAAAAGTTGCCTAATTTCCGTCACTCTCAACTTGTGCGGCTGTAAACTGCTATTTATGCTTATTAATCCTGACATAATCCTAGACCAAATTATGGGCCTTTGAATAAGCTTTCCAAGAAGGTATCATATGCCTTAATTGGGCTTAAGAAGAGTAAATTCGGCCCATTTAAGTGAAGGGACATCATGGACTGTGCACTGATCCGCGCCAGAGAACTCAGGACCCAATTTAGCCTTGATTTTGGCCTAATTTGACAATTCTTGTGAAACCTAAAATTGTAGGACTCTTGCTTATCTTTCTAGGGACAGCAAGATCACCAAAATCCGATATCTGTAACTCAAGTTATGCTCTGTGCAAGGCAACAAAGTAAGGATGAGTGAAAATTCCGAAAATTAAAAAAGTTTAGCAATTATGCCCATTTATGTCCAATAATGTAAAAGCAAACACAATGATTGTAAAAGTTGTCTAATTTTCGTCTCTCTCTAGCTTGTGTGGCTGTGAACTGCTATTTATGCTTATTAATCCTGACCTAACCCTAGAACAAATTAAGGGCCTCTGAAATAAGCTTTCCAACAAGGTATCATATGCCTTAATTGGGCTTAAGAAGAGTAAGTTAGGCCCATTTAAGTTAAGGAACTTCATGGACTGCGCAAAGATCCGCACCAGAGAACTCGAGACCCAATTTAGCCTTGATTTTGGCCTAATTTGACAATTCTTGTGAAACTTGAATTTGTAGGTCTCTCCCTTATCTTTCTAGGGACAGCAAGATCACCAAAATCCGATATTTGTAGCTCAAGTTATGCTCTGCTCAAGGCAACTAGGTCAGGATGAGTGAAAATTCCTAAAATTAAAAAAGTTTAGCAATTATGCCCAATTAAGCCCAATAATGTAAAAGCAAAAACAATGATTGTAAAAGTTATCTAATTTTCATCTCTCTCTGGCTTGTGCGGCTGTAAAACTGCTATTTTTGCTTATTAATCCTGACATAACCCTAGAACAAATTAATGGCCTCTGAATAAGCTTTCCCTCAAGGTGTCATATGCCTTAATTGGGCTTAAGATGAGTAAGTTAGGCACATTTTAGTGAAGGAACATCATGGACTACGCATCGATCCGCTAGATAAATCGGGACCCAATTTATCCTTGATTTTAGCCTAATTTGACAATTCTTGTGACACATAAAATTGAAGGTCTCTTCCTTATCTTTCTAGGGAAAGCAAGATCACCAAAATCCGATATCTCGGAACTCAAGTTATGCTCTGCGCAAGGCAACAAGGTTAGGATGAGTGAAAAATCCGAAAATTAAAAAAGTTTAACAATTATGCCCAATAATGTAAAAGCAAAAACAATGATTGTAAAAGTTGTCTAATTTCCATCTCTCTGGCTTGTGCGGCTGTAAACTGGTATTTATGCTTATTAATCCTAACCTAACCCTAGACCAAATTAAGGGCCTCTGAATAAGCATTCCAACAAGGTATCATATGCCTTAATTGGGCTTAATATGAGTAAGTTAGGCCCATTTAAGTGAAGGAACATCATGCACTATGCATTGATCCGCACCGGAGAACTCGGGACCCAATTTAGCCAAGATTTTGGCCTAATTTGAAAATTCTTGTGCATCCCGAAATTGTAGGTCTCTCCTTAACTTTCTAGGGACAGCAAGATCACCAAAATCCGATATTAGTAGCTCTAGTTATGCTCTGCACAAGGCAACAAGGTTAGGATGTGTGAAAAATACGAAAATTAACATGTTTAGCAATTAAGCCCAATTAAGCCTCGTAGTGTAAAAGCAAAAACAATGATTGTAAAAGTTGTCTAATTTCCGTCACTCTCAAGCTTGTGCGGCTGTAAACTGCTATTTATGCTTATTAATCCTGACCTAACCCTAGACCAAATTAAGGGCCTCTGAATAAGTTTTCCAACAAGGTATCATATGCCTTAATTGGGCTTAAGAAGAGTAAATTAGTCCCATTTAAGAGAAGGAACTTCATGGACTGCGCACTAATCCGCACCAGTGAACTCGGGACCCAATTTAGCCTTGATTTTGGCCTAATTTGACAATTCTTGTGAAACTTGAATTTGTAGGTCTCTTCCTTAGCTTTCTAGGGACAACAAGATCACCAAAACCCGATATCTGTACCTCAAGTTATGCTCTGTGCAAGGCAACAAAGTAAGGATGAGTGAAAATTCCGAAAATTAAAAAAGTTTAGCAATTATGCCCAATTATGCCGAATAATGTAAAAGCAAACACAATGATTGTAAAAGTTGTCTAATTTCTGTCTCTCTCTAGCTTGTGTGGTTGTAAACTTCTATTTATGCTTATTAATCCTGACCTAACCCTAGAACAAATTAAGGGCCTCTGAAATAAGCTTTCCAACAAGGTATCATATGCCTTAATTGGGCTTAGGAAGAGTAAGTTAGGCCCATTTAAGTGAAGGAACTTCATGGACTACGCACTGATCCGCACCAGAGAATTCGGGACCCAATTTAGCCTTGAGTTTGGCCTAATTTGACAATTCTTGTGAAACTTGAATTTGTAGGTCTCTTCCTTATCTTTCTAGGGACAACAAGATCACCAAAATCCGATATCTGTAGCTCAAGTTATGCTCTACGCAAGGCAACAAGGTCAGGATGAGTGAAAATTCCGAAAATTAAAAAAGTTTAGCAATTATGCCCAATAATGTAAAAGCAAAAACAATGATTGTAAAAGTTGTCTAATTTCCATCTCTCTATGGCTGGTGCGGCTGTAAACTGCTATTTTTGCTTAATAATCCTGACATAACCCTAGAACAAATTAATGGCCTCTGAATAAGCTTTCCATCAAGGTGTCATACGCCTTAATTGGGCTTAAGATGAGTAAGTTAGGCACATTTTAGTGAAGGAACATCATGGACTGCACACTGATCCGCGCTAGATAAATCGGGACCCAATTTAGCCTTGATTTTAGCCTAATTTGACTATTCTTGTGAAACATGAAATTGAAGGTCTCTTCTTTATGTTTCTTGGGACAGCAAGATCACCAAAATCCGATATCTGTAGCTCTAGTTATGCTCTGCGCAAGGCAACAAGGTCAGGATGAGTGAAAAATCAGAAAATTAACAATGTTTAGCAATTAAGCCCAATAATGTAAAAACAAAAATATTGATTGTAATAGTTGTCTAATTTCCGTCTCTCTCTGGCTTGTGCGGCTGTAAACTGTTATTTTTGCTTTTTAATCATGACCTGACCACCTGGTACAAATTAAGGGCCTCTGAATAAGCTTTCCAACAAGGTATCATATACCTTAATTGGGCTTAAGATGAGTAAGTTAGGCACATTTAAGTGAAGGAACATCATGGATCGCGCACCGATCCAGGCCAGAGAACTCGGGACTTAATTTAGCCATGATTTTGGCGTAATTTGACAATTCATGTGAAACCAGAAATATTAGGTCTCTTCCTTATCTTTCTAGGGACAACAAGATCACCAAAATCCGATATCTGTTGCTCAAGTTATGCTTTCACAAGGCAACAAGGTCAGGATGAGTGAAAAATCCGAAAATTAAAAAAGTTTAACAATTATGCCCAATTAAGCCCAATAATGTAAAAGCAAAAACAATGATTGTAAAAGTTGTCTAATTTCCGTCTCTATCTGGCTTGTGCGGCTGTAAACTGGTATTTTTGCTTATTAATCCTGACCTAACCCTAGAAGAAATTAAGGGCCTCTGATTAAGCTTTCCAACAAGGTATCATATGCCTTAATTGGGCTTAAGAAGAGTAAGTTAGGCCCTTTTAAGTGAAGGAACATCATGGACTGCGCACTGATCCGCACTAGAGAACTCGGGACCCAATTTAGACTTGATTTTGGCATAATTTGACAATTCTTATGTAACTTGAATTTGTAGGTCTCTTCCTTATCTTTCTAGGGACAGCAGGATCACCAAAAACCGATATCTGTCGCTCAAGTTATGCTCTGCGCAAGGCAACAAGGTCAGGATGAGTGAAAATTCCGAAAATTAAAAACGTTTAGCAATTATGCCCAATTAAGTCCAATACTGTAAAAGCAAAAACAATGATTGTAAAAGTTGTCTAATTTCCATCTCTCTCTGGCTTGTGCGGCTGTAAACTGCTATTTTTTCTTAATAATCCTGACATAACCCTAGAACAAATTAGTTGCCTCTGAATAAGCTTTCCATCAAGGTGTCAAACGCCTTAATTGGGCTTAAGATGAGTAAGTTAGGCACATTTTAGTGATGGAACATCATGGACTGCACACTGATCCGCGCTAAATAAACCGGGACCCAATTTAGCCTTGATTTTAGCGTAATTTGACAATTTTTGTGAAACATGAAATTGAAGGTCTCTCCTTTATCTTTCTAGGGACAACAAGATCACCAAAATCCGATATCTGTGGCTCTAGTTATGCTCTGCGCAAGGCAACAAGGTCAGTATGAGTGAAAAATCCGAAAATTAACAATGTTTAGCAATTAAGCCCATTAATGTAAAAGCAAAAATATTGATTGTAAAAGTTGTCTAATTTCCGTCTCTCTCTGGCTTGTGCGGCTGTAAACTGTTATTTATGCTTTTTAATCCTGAACTGACCCTGGTCCAAATTAAGGACCTCTGAATAAGCTTTCCAACAAGGTATCATATGCCTTAATTGGGCTTAAGACGAGTAAGTTAGGCACATTTAAGTGAAGGAACATCATGGACTGCGCACTGATCCGCGCCAGAGAACTCGGGACCCAATTGAGCCTTGATTTTGGCGTAATTTGACAATTCATGTGAAACCAGAAATATTAGGTCTCTTCCTTATCTTTCTAGGGACAACAAGATCACCTAAATCCGATATATGTAGCTCAAGTTATGCTTTCACAAGGCAACAAGGTCAGGATGAGTGAAAAATTCGAAAATAAAAAAAGTTGAACAATTATGCCCAATTAAGCCCAATAATGTAAAAGCAAAAACAATGATCGTAAAAGTTGTCTAATTTCCGTCTCTATCTGGCTTGTGCAGCTGTAAACTGGTATTTTTACTTATTAATCCTGACCTAACGCTAGACCAAATTAAGAGCCTTTGAATAAGCTTTCCAACAAGGTATCATATGCCTTAATTGGGCTTAAGAAGAGTAAGTTAGGCCCATTTAAGTGAAGGAACATCATGGACTGTGCACTGATCCGCACTAGAGAACTCGGGACCCAATTTAGCCTTGATTTTGGCATAATTTGATAATTCTTATGAAACTTGAATTTGTAGGTCTCTTCCTTATCTTTCTAGGGACAGCAAGATCACCAAAATCCGATATCTGTAGCTCAAGTTATGCTCTGCGCAAGGCAACAAGGTCAGGATGAGTGAAAATTCCAAAAATTAAAAAAGTTTAGCAATTATGCCAAATTAAGCCCATTAATGTAAAAGCAAAAACAATGATTGTAAAAGTTGCCTAATTTCCATCTCTCTTTGGCTTGTGCGGCTGTAAACTGCTATTTTTGCTTAATAATCCTTACATAACCCTAGATCAAATTAATTGCCTCTGAATAAGCTTTCCATCAAGGTGTCATACGCCTTAATTGGGCTTAAGATGAGTAAGTTAGGCACATTTTAGTGAAGGAACATCATGGACTGTGCACTGATCAGCGCTAGATAAATCGGGACCCAATTTAGCCTTGATTTTGGCCTAATTTGACAATTCATGTGAAACATGAAATTGAAGGTCTCTTCTTTATCTTTCTAGGGACAGCAAGATCACCAAAATCCGATATTTGTAGCTCTAGTTATGCTCTGCGCAAGGCAACATGGTGAGGATGAGTGAAAAATCCGAAAATTAACAATGTTTAGCAATTAAGCCCAATAATGTAAAAGCAAAAATATTGATTGTAAAAGTTGTCTAATTTCCGTCTCTCTCTGGCTTGTGAGGCTGTAAACTGTTATTTATGCTTTTTAAACCTGACCTAACCCTACTCCAAATTAAGGGCCTCTGAATAAGCTTTCCAACAAGGTATCATATGGCTTAATTGGGCTTAAGATGAGTAAGTTAGGCCCATTTAAGTGAAGGAACATCATGGATTGCGCACTGATCCGCGCCAGAGAACTCGGGACCCAATTTAGCCTTTATTTTGGCCTAATTTGAGAATTCTTCTGAAACCTGAAATTGTAGGTCTCTTCCGAATCTTTCTAGGGCCTGCAAGATCACCAAAATCCTATATCTGTAGCTCTAGTTATGCTCTGTGCAAGGCAACAAGGTCAGGATGAGTGAAAAATCCAAAAATTAACAATGTTTTGCAATTAAGCCCAATGAAGCCCAATAATTTAATAGCAAAAACATTGATTGTAAAAGTTGTCTAATTTCCGTCTCTCTCTGGGTTGAGCGGCAATAAACTGCTATGTACACTTTTTAATCATCACCAAACCCTGGTCCAAATTAAGGGCCTCTGAATAAGCTTTCCAACAAGATGTCGTATGCCTTAATTGGGCTTAAGATGAGTAAGTTAGGCACATTTTAGTGAAGGAACATCATGGACTGCGCACTGATCAGCGCTAGATAAATCGGGACCCAATTTAGCCATGATTTTGGCCTAATTTGACAATTCTTGTGAAACATGAAATAGAAGGTCTCTTCTTTATCTTTCTAGGGACAGCAAGATCACCAAAATCCGATATCTGTAGCTCTAGTTATGCTCTGCGCAAGGCAACATGGTCAGGATGAGTGAAAAATCCGAAAATTAACAATGTTTAGCAATTAACCCCAATAATGTAAAAGCAAAAATATTGATTGTAAAAGTTGTCTAATTTCCGTCTCTCTCTGGCTTGTGCGACTGTAAACTGTTATTTATGCTTTTTAATCCTGACCTGACCCTGGTCCGAATTAAGGGCCTATGAAGAAGCTTTCCAACAAGGTATCATATGCCTTAATTGGGCTTAAGATGAGTAAGTTAGGCACATTTAAGTGAAGGAACATCATGGACTGCGCACTGATCCGCGCCAGAGAACTCGGGACCCAATTTAGCCTTGATTTTGGCGTAATTTGACAATTCATGGAAACCAGAAATATTAGGTCTCTTCCTTATCATTCTAGGGACAACAAGATCACCAAAATCCGGTATCTGTAGCTCAAGTTATGCTTTCACAAGGCAACAAGGTCAGGATGAGTGAAAAATCCGAAAATTTAAAAAGTTTAACAATTATGCCCAATTAAGCCAAATAATGTTGAAGCAAAAACAATGATTGTAAAAGTTGTCTAATTTCCGTCTCTATCTGACTTGTGCGGCTGTAAACTGGTATTTTTGCTTATTAATCATGTCCTAACCCTAGACCAAATTAAGGGCCTCTGAATAAGCTTTCCAACAAGGTATCATATGCCTTAATTGGGCTTAAGAAGAGTAAGTTAGGCCCATTTAAGTGAAGGAACATCATGGACTGCGCACTGATCCGTACCAGAGAACTCGGGACCCAATTTGCCTTGATTTTGGCATAATTTGACAATTCATATGAAACTTGAATTTGTAGGTCTCTTCCTTATCTTTCTAGGGACAGCAAGATCACCAAAATCCGATATCTGTAGCTCTAGTTATGCTCTGCGTAAGGCAACAAGGTCAGGATGAGTGAAAAATCCGAAAATTAACAATGTTTAGCAATTAAGCCCAATAATGTAAAAGCAAAAACACTGATTGTAAAAGTTGTCCAATTTCCGTCTCTCTCTGGCTTGTGCGGCTGTAAACTGCTATTTAAGCTTTTTAAACCTGACCTAACCCTGGTCCAAATTAAGGGCCTCTGAATAAGCTTTCCACAAGGTATCATATGGCTTAATTGGGCTTAAGATGAGTAAGTTAGGCCCATTTAAGTGAAGGAACATCATGGACTGCGCATTGATCCGCGCCAGAGAACTCGGGACCCAATTTAGCCTTTAATTTGGCCTATATTGAGAATTCTTGTGAAACCTGAAATTGTAGGCCTCTTCCGAATCTTTCTCGGGCCTGTAAGATCACCAAAATCCGATATTTGTAGCTCTAGTTATTCTCTGTACAAGGCAACAAGGTCAGGATGAGTGAAAAATCCAAAAATTGACAATGTTTAGCAATTAAGCCCAATCAAGCCCAATAATTTAATAGCAAAAACATTGATTGTAAAAGTTGTCTAATTTCAGTCTTTCTCTGGGTTGTGCGGCTATAAACTGCTATGTACACTTTTTAATCATAACCTAACCCTGGTCCAAATTAAGGGCCTCTGAATAAGCTTTCCAACAAGGTGTCATAAGCCTTAATTGGGCTTAAGATGAGTAAGTTAGGCACATTTTTAGTGAAGGAACATCATGGACTGCACACTGATCAGCGCTAGATAAATCTGGACCCAATTTAGCATTGATTTTAGCCTAATTTGACAATTCTTGTGAAACATGAAATTGTAGGTCTCTTCTTTATCTCTCTAGGGACAGCAAGATCACCAAAATCCGATATCTGTAGCTCTAGTTATGCTCTACGCAAGGCAACAAGGTCAGGATGAGTGAAAAATCCGAAAAATAACAATGTTTAGCAATTAAGCCCAATGATGTAAAAGCAAAAATATTGATTGTAAAAGTTGTCTAATTTCCCTCTCTATCTGGCTTGTGAGTCTGTAAACTGTTATTTATGCTTTTTAAACCTGACCTGACCCTGGTCCAAATTAAGGGCCTCTGAATAAGCTTTCCAACAAGGTATCATATGCCTTAATTGGGCTTAAGATGAGTAATTTAGGCACATTTAAGTGAAGGAACATCATGGACTGCGCACTGATCCGCGCCAGAGAACTCGGGACCCAATTTAGCCTTGATTTTGGCGTAATTTGACAATTCATGTGAAACCAGAAATATTAGGTCTCTTCCTTATCTTTCTAGGGACAACAAGATCACCAAAATCCGATATCTGTAGCTCAAGTTATGCATTGCACAAGGCAACAAGGTCAGGATGAGTGAAAAATCCAAAAATTAACAATGTTTAGCAATTAAGCCCAATAATGTAAAAGCAAAAACACTGATTGTAAAAGTTGTCTAATTTCCGTCTCTCTCCGGCTTGTGCGGCTGGAAACTGCTATTTATGCTTTTTAAACCTGACCTAACCCTGGTCCAAATTAAGGGCCTCTGAATAAGCTTTCCAACAAGGTATTATATCGCTTAATTGGGCTTAAGATGTGTAAGTGAGGCCCATTTAAGTGAAGGAACATCATGGATCACATGATCGATCCGCGCCAGAGAACTCGGGACCCAATTTAGCCTTTATTTTGGCCTAATTTGAGAATTCTTCCGAAACCTGAAATTGTAGGTCTCTTCCGAATCTTTCTAGGGCCTGCAAGATCACCAAAATCCTATATCTGTAGCTCTAGTTATGCTCTGTGCAAGGCAACAAGGTCAGGATGAGTGAAAAATCCGAAAGTTTACAATGTTTTGCAATTAAGCCCAATTAAGCCCAATAATTTAATAGCAAAAACATTGATTGTAAAAGTTGTCTCATTTCCGTCTCTCTCTGGGTTGTGCGGCAATAAACTGCTATGTACACTTTTTAATCATGACCAAACCCTGGTCCAAATTAAGGGCCTCTGAATAAGCTTTCCAACAAGGTGTCGTATGCCTTAATTGGGCTTAAGATGAGTAAGTTAGGCACATTTTAGTGAAGGAACCTCATGGATCACAGACCGATCAGCGCTAGATAAATCGGGACCCAATTTAGCCTTGATTTTGGCCTAATTTGACAATTCTTGTGAAACATGAAATTGAAGGTCTCTTCTTTATCTTTCTAGGGACAGCAAGATCACCAAAATCCGATATCTGTAGCTCTAGTTATGCTATACGCAAGGCAACAAAGTCAGGACGAGTGAAAAATCCGAAAATTAACAATGTTTAGCAATTAAGCCCAATAATGTAAAAGCAAAAATATTGATTGTAAAAGTTGTCTAATTTCCCTCTCTCTCTGGCTTGTGAGTCTGTAAACTGTTATTTATGTTTTTTAATCCTGGCCTGACCCTGGTCCAAATTAAGGGCCTTTGAATAAGATTTCCAACAAGGTATCATATGCCTTAATTGGGCTTAAGATGCGTAATTTAGGCACATTTAAGTGAAGAAACATCATGGACTGCGCACTGATCTGCGCCAGAGAACTCGGGACCCAATTTAGACTTGATTTTGGCGTAATTTGACAATTCATGTGAAACCAGAAATATTAGGTCTCTTCTTTATCTTTCTAGGGACAGCAAGATCACCAAAATCCGATATCTGTAGCTCTAGTTATGCTCTGCGTAAGGCAACAAGGTCAGGATGAGTGAAAAATCCGAAAATTAACAATGTTTAGCAATTAAGCCCAATAATGTAAAAGCAAAAACAATGATTGTAAAAGTTGTCTAATTTTCGTCTCTCTCTGGCTTGTGCGGCTGTAAACTGGTATTTTTGCTTATTAATCCTGACCTAACCCTGGACCAAATTAAGGGCCTCTGAATAAGCTTTCCAACAAGGTATCATTTGCCTTAATTGGGCTTAAGAAGAGTAAGTTAGGTCCATTTAAGTGAAGGAACATCATGGATCTGCACCGATCTGCGCCGTAGAACTCGGGACCCAATTTAGCCTTGATTTTGGCCTAATTTGACCATTCTTGTGAAAAATGAAATTGTAGGTCTCTTCTTTATCTTTCTAGGGACAGCAAGATCACCAAAATCCGATATCTGTAGCTCTAGTTATGCTCTGCGTAAGGCAACAAGGTCAGGATGAGTGAAAAATCCGAAAATTAACAATGTTTAGCAATTAAGCCCAATAATGTAAAAGCAAAAACACTGATTGTAAAAGTTGTCTAATTTCCGTCTCTCTCTGGCTTGTGCGGCTGTAAACTGCTATTTATGCTTTTTAAACCTGACCTAACCCTGGTCCAAAATAAGGGCCTCTGAATAAGCTTTCCAACAAGGTATCATATGGCTTAATTGGGCTTAAGATGAGTAAGTTAGGTCCATTTAAGTGAAGGAACATCATGGACTGCGTACTAATCCGCGCCAGAGAATTCGGGACCCAATTTAGCCTTTATTTAGGCTAATTTGAGAATTCTTGTGAAACCAGAAATTGTAGGTCTCTTCTGAATCTTTCTAGGGCCTGCAAGATCACCAAAATCCTATATCTGTAGCTCTAGTTATGCTCTGTGCAAGGCAACAAGGTCAGGATGAGTGAAAAATCCGAAAATTAACAATGTTTAGCAATTAAGTCCAATTAAGCCCAATAATTTAATAGCAAAAACATTGATTGTAAAAGTTGTCTAATTTCCGCCTCTCTCTGGGTTGTGCGGCTATAAACTGCTATGTACACTTTTTAATCATGACCAAACCCTGGTCCAAATTAAGGGCCTCTGAATAAGCTTTCCAACAAGGTGTCGTATGCCTTAATTGGGCTTAAGATGAGTAAGTTAGGCACATTTTAGTGAAGGAACATCATGGACTGTGCACTGATCAGCGCTAGATAAATCGGGACCCAATTTAGCCTTGATTTTGGCCTAATTTGACAATTCATGTGAAACATGAAATTGAAGGTCTCTTCTTTATCTTTCTAGGGACAGCAAGATCACCAAAATCCGATATTTGTAGCTCTAGTTATGCTCTGCGCAAGGCAACATGGTGAGGATGAGTGAAAAATCCGAAAATTAACAATGTTTAGCAATTAAGCCCAATAATGTAAAAGCAAAAATATTGATTGTAAAAGTTGTCTAATTTCCGTCTCTCTCTGGCTTGTGAGGCTGTAAACTGTTATTTATGCTTTTTAAACCTGACCTAACCCTACTCCAAATTAAGGGCCTCTGAATAAGCTTTCCAACAAGGTATCATATGGCTTAATTGGGCTTAAGATGAGTAAGTTAGGCCCATTTAAGTGAAGGAACATCATGGATTGCGCACTGATCCGCGCCAGAGAACTCGGGACCCAATTTAGCCTTTATTTTGGCCTAATTTGAGAATTCTTCTGAAACCTGAAATTGTAGGTCTCTTCCGAATCTTTCTAGGGCCTGCAAGATCACCAAAATCCTATATCTCGTAGCTCTAGTTATGCTCGTGCAAGGCAACAAGGTCAGGATGAGTGAAAAATCCAAAAATTAACAATGTTTTGCAATTAAGCCCAATGAAGCCCAATAATTTAAGAGCAAAAACATTGATTGTAAAAGTTGTCTAATTTCCGTCTCTCTCTGGGTTGAGCGGCAATAAACTCGCTATGTACACTTTTTAATCATCACCAAACCCCTGGTCCAAATTAAGGGCCTCTGAATAAGCTTTCCAACAAGATGTCGTATGCCTTAATTGGGCTTAAGATGAGTAAGTTAGGCACATTTTAGTGAAGGAACATCATGGATCACAGACCGATCAGCGCTAGATAAATCGGGACCCAATTTAGCCTTGATTTTGGCCTAATTTGACAATTCTTGTGAAACATGAAATAGAAGGTCTCTTCTTTATCTTTCCAGGGACAGCAAGATCACCAAAATCCGATATCTGTAGCTCTAGTTATGCTCTGCGCAAGGCAACATGGTCGGGGATGAGTGAAAAATCCGAAAATTAACAATGTTTAGCAATTAAGCCCAATAATGTAAAAGCAAAAATATTGATTGTAAAAGTTGTCTAATTTTCGTCTCTCTCTGGCTTGTGCGGCTGTAAACTGCTATTTATGCTTTTTAAACCTGACCTAACCCTGGTCCAAATTAAGGGCCTCTGAATAAGCTTTCCAACAAGGTATCATATGGCTTAATTGGGCTTAAGATGAGTAAGTTAGGCCCATTTAAGTGAAGGAACATCATGGACTGCGCACTGATCCGCGCCAGAGAACTCCCTGACCCAATTTAGCCTTTATTTTGGCTAATTTGAGAATTCCTCGTGAAACCAGAAATTGTAGGTCTCTTCCGAATCTTTCTAGGGCCTGCAAGATCACCAAAATCCTATATCTGTAGCTCTAGTTATGCTCTGTGCAAGGCAACAAGGTCAGGATGAGTGAAAAATCCGAAAATTAACAATGTTTTGCAATTAAGCCCAATTAAGCCCAATAATTTAATAGCAGAAACATTGATTGAAAAAGTTGTCTAATTTCCGTCTCTCTCTGAAATAGGTGCGGCTATAAATCGCTATGTGCACTTTTTAATCATGACCAAACCCTGGTCCAAATTAAGGGCCTCTGAATAAGCTTTCCAACAAGGTGTCGTATGCCTTAATTTGGCTTAAGATGAGTAAGTTAGGCACATTTTAGTGAAGGAACATCATGGACTGCGCACTGATCAGCGCTAGATAAATCGGGACCCAATTTAGCCTTGATTTTGGCCTAATTTGACAATTCTTGTGAAGCATGAAATTGAAGGTCTCTTCTTTATCTTTCTAGGGATAGCAAGATCACCAAAATCCGATATCTGTAGCTCTAGTTATGCTCTGCGCAAGGCAACATGGTCAGGATGAGTGAAAAATCCGAAAATTAACAATGTTTAGCAATTAAGCCCAATAATGTAAAAGCAAAAATATTGATTGTAAAAGTTGTCTAATTTCCGTCTCTCTCTGGCTTGTGCGGCTGTAAACTGTTATTTCTGATTTTTAATCCTGACATAACCCTGGTCCAAATTAAGGGCCTCTGAATAAGCTTTCCAACAAGGTATCATATGCCTTAATTGGGCTTAAGATGAGTAAGTTAGGCACATTTAAGTGAAGGAACATCATGGACTGCGCACTGATCCGCACCAGAGAACTCGGGACCCAATTTATCCTTGATTTTGGCGTAATTTGACAATTCATGTGAAACCAGAAATATTAGGTCTCTTCCTTATCTTTCTAGGGACAACAAGATCACCAAAATCCGATATCTGTAGCTCAAGTTATGCTTTGCACAAGGCAACAAGGTTAGGATGAGTGAAAAATCCGAAAATAAAAAAAGGTTAACAATTATGCCAATTAAGCCCAATAATGTAAAAGCAAAAACAATGATTGTAAAAGTTGTCTAATTTTCGTCTCTCTCTGGCTTGTGCGGCTGTAAACTGGTATTTTTGCTTATTAATCCTGACCTAACCCTGGACCAAATTAAGGGCCTCTGAATAAGCTTTCCAACAAGGTATCATATGCCTTAATTGGGCTTAAGAAGAGTAAGTTAGGCCCATTTAAGTGAAAGAACATCATGGACTGCGCACTGATCTGCGCCAGAGAACTCGGGACCCAATTTAGCCTTGATTTCGGCCTAATTTGACCATTCTTGTGAAAAATGAAATTGTAGGTCTCTTCTTTATCTTTCTAGGGACAGCAAGATCACCAAAATCCGATATCTGTAGCTCTAGTTATGCTCTGCGTAAGACAACAAGGTCAGGATGAGTGAAAAATCCGAAAATTAACAATGTTTAGCAATTAAGCCCAATAATGTAAAAGCAAAAACACTGATTGTAAAAGTTGTTTAATTTCCATCTCTCTCTGGCTTGTGCGGCTGTAAACTGCTATTTATGCTTTTTAAACCTGACCTAACCCTGGTCCAAATTAAGGGCCTCTGAATAAGCTTTCCAACAAGGTATCATATGGCTTAATTGGGCTTAAGATGAGTAAGTTAGGCCCATTTAAGTGAAGGAACATCATGGACTGTGTACTGATCCGCGCCAGAGAACTCGGGACCCAATTTAGCCTTTATTTTGGCTAATTTGAGAATTCTTGTGAAACCATTAATTGTAGGTCTCTTCCGAATCTTTCTAGGGCCTGCAAGATCACCAAAATCCTATATCTGTAGCTCTAGTTATGCTCTGTGCAAGGCAACAAGGTCAGGATGAGTGAAAAATCCGAAAATTAACAATGTTTAGCAATTAAGTCCAATTAAGCCCAATAATTTAATAGCAAAAACATTGATTGTAAAAGTTGTCTCATTTCCGTCTCTCTCTCTGGGTTGTGCGGCTATATACTGCTATGTACACTTTTTTAATCATGACCAAACCCTGGTCCAAATTAGAGCCTCTGAATAAGCTTTCCAACAAGGTGTCGTATGCCTTAATTGGGCTTAAGATGAGTAAGTTAGGCACATTTTAGTGAAGGAACATCATGGGATCACGCATGATCGGCGCTAGATAAATCGGGACCCAATTTAGCCTTGATTTTGGCCTAATTTGACAATTCATGTGAAACATGAAATTGAAGGTCTCTTCTTTATCTTTCTAGGGACAAAAAGATCACCAAAATCCGATATTTGTAGCTCTAGTTATGCTCTGCAAGGCAACATGGTGAGGATGAGTGAAAAATCCGAAAATTAACAATGTTTAGCAATTAAGCCCAATAATGTAAAAGCAAAAATATTGATTGTAAAAGTTGTCTAATTTCCGTCTCTCTCTGGCTTGTGCGGCTGTAAACTGTTATTTATGATTTTTAAACCTGACCTAACCCTGGTCCAAATTAAGGGCCTCTGAATAAGCTTTCCAACAAGGTATCATATGGCTTAATTGGGCTTAAGATGAGTAAGTTAGGCCCATTTAAGTGAAGGAACATCATGGATTGCGCACCGATCCGCGCCGAGAACTCTGGACCCAATTTAGCCTTTATTTTGGCCTAATTTGAGAATTCTTCCTAAACCCGAAATTGTAGGTCTCTTCCGAATCTTTCTAGGGCTGCAAGATCACCAAAATCCTATATCTGTAGCTCTAGTTATGCTCAGTGCAAGGCAACAAGGTCGGGATGAGTGAAAAATCCAAAAATTAACAATGTTTTGCAATTAAGCCCAATGAAGCCCAATAATTTAATAGCAAAAACATTGATTGTAAAAAGTTGTCTACTGTCCGTCTCTCTCTGGGTTGAGCGGCAATAAACTGCTATGTACACTTTTTAATCATCACCAAACCCTGGTCCAAATTAAGGGCCTCTGAATAAGCTTTCCAACAAGATGTCGTATGCCTTAATTGGGCTTAAGATGAGTAAGTTAGGCACATTTTAGTGAAGGAACATCATGGACTGCGACTGATCAGCGCTAGATAAATCGGACCCAATTTAGCCTTGATTTTGGCCTAATTTGACAATTCTTGTGAAACATGAAATAGAAGGTCTCTTCTTTATCTTTCCAGGGACAAGAAGATCACCAAAATCCGATATCTCGTAGCTCTAGTTATGCTCCTGCGCAAGGCAACATGGTCAGATGAGTGAAAAATCCGAAAATTAACAATGTTTAGCAATTAAGCCCAATAATGTAAAAGCAAAAATATTGATTGTAAAAGTTGTCTAATTTTCGTCTCTCTGGCTTGTGCGGCTGTAAACTGCTATTTATGCTTTTTAAACCTGACCTAACCCTGGTACAAATTAAGGGCCTCTGAATAAGCTTTCCAACAAGGTATCATATGGCTTAATTGGGCTTAAGATGAGTAAGTTAGGCCCATTTAAGTGAAGGAACATCATGGATCACAAGACCGATCCGCGCCAGAGAACTCGGACCCAATTTAGCCTTTATTTTGGCTAATTTGAGAATTCCTCCGTGAAACCAGAAATTGTAGGTCTCTTCCGAATCTTTCTAGGGCCTGCAAGATCACCAAAATCCTATATCCGTAGCTCTAGTTATGCTCAGTGCAAGGCAACAAGGTCGAGGATGAGTGAAAAATCCGAAAATTAACAATGTTTTGCAATTAAGCCCAATTAAGCCCAATAATTTAATAGCAAAAACATTGATTGAAAAAAGTTGTCCAATTTCCGTCTCTCTCGAGTTGTGCGGCTATAAACTCGCTATGTGCACTTTTTTAATCATGACTAAACCCTGGTCCAAATTAAGGGCCTCTCGAATAAGCTTTCCAACAAGGTGTCGTATGCCTTAATTTGGCTTAAAATGAGTAAGTTAGGCACATTTTAGTGAAGGAACATCATGGATCGCAGACCGATCAGCGCTAGATAACGGGACCCAATTTAGCCTTGATTTTGGCCTAATTTGACAATTCTTGTGAAGCATGAAATTGAAGGTCTCTTCTTTATCTTTCTAGGGATAGCAAGATCACCAAAATCCGATATCTCGTAGCTCTAGTTATGCTCTGCGCAAGGCAACATGGTCGATGAGTGAAAAATCCGAAAATTAACAATGTTTAGCAATTAAGCCCAATAATGTAAAAAGCAAAAATATTGATTGTAAAAGTTGTCTAATTTCCGTCTCTCTCTGGCTTGTGCGGCTGTAAACTGTTATTTCTGATTTTTAATCCCGACATAACCCTGGTCCAAATTAAGGGCCTCCAATAAGCTTTCCAACAAGGTATCATATGCCTTAATTGGGCTTAAGATGAGTAGTTAGGCACATTTAAGTGAAGGAACATCATGGATCGCAGACCGATCCGCACCGGAGAACTCGGGACCCAATTTATCCTTGATTTTGGCGTAATTTGACAATTCATGTGAAACCGGAAATATTAGGTCTCTTCCTTATCTTTCTAGGGACAACAAGATCACCAAAATCCGATATCCGTAGCTCAAGTTATGCTTTTGCACAAGGCAACAAGGTTAGGATGAGTGAAAAATCCGAAAATAAAAAAGGTTAACAATTATGCCAATTAAGCCCAATAATGTAAAAGCAAAAACAATGATTGTAAAAGTTGTCTAATTTTCGTCTCTCTCGCTTGTGCGGCTGTAAACTGGTATTTTTGGCTTATTAATCATGACCTAACCCTGGACCAAATTAAGGGCCTCCAATAAGCTTTCCAACAAGGTATCATATGCCTTAATTGGGCTTAAGAAGAGTAAGTTAGGCCCATTTAAGTGAAAGAACATCATGGATCATGCACCGATCTGCCAGAGAACTCGGGACCCAATTTAGCCTTGATTTCGGCCTAATTTGACCATTCTTGTGAAAAATGAAATTGTAGGTCTCTTCTTTATCTTTCTAGGGACAGCAAGATCACCAAAATCCGATGTCTCGTAGCTCTAGTTATGCTCGCGTAAGACAACAAGGTCAGGGGATGAGTGAAAAATCCGAAAATTAACAATGTTTAGCAATTAAGCCCAATAATGTAAAAGCAAAAACACCGATTGTAAAAGTTGTTTAATTTCCATCTCTCTCTGCTTACGCGGCTGTAAACTGCTATTTATGCTTTTTAAACCTGACCTAACCCTGGTCCAAATTAAGGGCCTCTGAATAAGCTTTCCAACAAGGTATCATATGGCTTAATTGGGCTTAAGATGAGTAAGTTAGGCCCATTTAAGTGAAGGAACATCATGGACTGTGTACTGATCCGCGCCAGAACTCTGGGACCCAATTTAGCCTTTATTTTGGCTAATTTGAGAATTCTTGTGAAACCAGAAATTGTAGGTCTCTTCCGAATCTTTCTAGGCCTGCAAGATCACCAAAATCCTATATCTGTAGCTCTAGTTATGCTCTGTGCAAGGCAACAAGGTCAGGATGAGTGAAAAATCCGAAAATTAACAATGTTTAGCAATTAAGTCCAATTAAGCCCAATAATTTAATAGCAAAAACATTGATTGTAAAAGTTGTCTCATTTCCGTCTCTGGGTCGGCGGCTATATCTCTATGTACACTTTTTTAATCATGACCAAACCCCTGGTCCAAATTAAGGGCCTCTGAATAAGCTTTCCAACAAGGTGTCGTATGCCTTAATGGGCTTAAGATGAGTAAGTTAGGCACATTTTAGTGAAGGAACATCATGGATCACGCACTTATCGGCGCTAGATAAATCGGGACCCAATTTAGCCTTGATTTTGGCCTAATTTGACAATTCATGTGAAACATGAAATTGAAGGTCTCTTCTTTATCTTTCTAGGGACAAGAAGATCACCAAAATCCGATATTTGTAGCTCTAGTTATGCTCTCCAAAGGCAACATGGTGAGGATGAGTGAAAAATCCGAAAATTAACAATGTTTAGCAATTAAGCCCAATAATGTAAAAGCAAAAATATTGATTGTAAAAGTTGTCTAATTTCCGTCTCTCTCTGGCTAGTGCGATAAACTGTTATTTATGATTTTTAAACCTGACCTAACCCTCGTCCAAATTAAGGGCCTCCGAATAAGCTTTCCAACAAGGTATCATATGGCTTAATTGGGCTTAAGATGAGTAAGTTAGGCCCATTTAAGTGAAGGAACATCATGGATTACGACCGATCCGCGCCTAAGAACTCTGGACCCAATTTAGCTCTTTATTTTGGCCTAATTTGAGAATTCTTCTCAAACCCGAAATTGTAGGTCTCTTCCGAATCTTTCTAGGGCCCGCAAGATCACCAAAATCCTATATCTGTAGCTCTAGTTATGTTCGGGTGCAAGGCAACAAGGTCGATGAGTGAAAAATCCAAAAATTAACAATGTTTTGCAATTAAGCCCAATGAAGCCCAATAATTTAATAGCAAAAACATTGATTGTAAAAGTTGTCTAATTTCTGTCTCTCTCTGGTTGAGCGGCAATAAACTGCAATGTACACTTTTTAATCATGACTAAACCCTGGTCCAAATTAAGTGGCCTCTGAATAAGCTTTCCAACAAGGTGTCATATGCCTTAATTGGGCTTAAGATAGTATGTTAGGCACATTTTAGTGAAGGAACATCATGGACTGCATTAATCGATCAGCGCTAGGGATAAATCGGGACCCTATTTAGCCTTGATTTGGGGCTAATTTGACAATTCTTGTGAAACATGAAATTGAAGGTCTCTTCTTTATCTTTCTAGGGACAGCAAGATCACCAAAATCCGATATCGTCGCTCTAGTTATGCTCTCACAAGGCAAAATGGTAAGAATGAGTGAAAATCCGGAAATTAACAATGTTTACCAATTAAGCCCAATAATGTAAAAGCAAAAATATTGATTGTAAAAGTTGTCTAATTTCCGTCTCTCTCTCAGGCTTGGCGTCAGAAACTGTTATTTATGATTTTTAATCCTGACCTTACCCTGGTCCAAATTAAGGGCCTCTGAATAAGCTTTCCAACAAGGTATCATATGCCTTAATTGGGCTAAAGATGAGTAAGTTAGGCACATTTAAGTGAAGGAACATCATGGACCGCAGACCTGATCCGCGCCAGAACTCGGGACCCAATTTAGCCTTGATTTGGCGTAATTTGACAATTCATGTGAAACCAGAAATATTAGGTCTCTTCCTTATCTTTCTAGGGACAACAAGATCACCAAAATCCGATATCTGTAGCTCAAGTTATGCTTTGCACAAGGCAACAAGGTTAGGATGAGTGAAAAATCCGAAAATAAAAAAAGTTTAACAATTATGCCAATTAAGCCCAATAATGTAAAAGCAAAAACAATGATTGTAAAAGTTGTCTAATTTTCGTCTCTCTCTGGCTTGTGCGGCTGTAAACTGGTATTTTTGCTTATTAATCATGACCAAACCCTGGTCCAAATTAAGGGCCTCTGAATAAGCTTTCCAACAAGGTGTCGTATGCCTTAATTGGGCTTAAGATGAGTAAGTTAGGCCCATTTAAGTGAAGGAACATCATGGACTGCGCACTGATCAGCGCTAGATAAATCGGGACCCAATTTAGCCTTGATATTGGCCTAATTTGACAATTCTTGTGAAACATGAAATTGAAGGTCTCTTCTTTATCTTTCTAGAGATAGCAAGATCACCAAAATCCAATATCTGTAGCTCTAGTTTTGTTCTGCGCAAGGCAACAAGGTCAGGATGAGTGAAAAATCCGAAAATTAACAATGTTTAGCAATTAAGCCCAATAATGTAAAAGAAAAACACTGATTGTAAAAGTTGTCTAATTTCCGCTCTCTCTCGGCTTGTGCGGCTGTAAACTGTTATTTATGCTTTTTAATCCTGACCTAACCCTGGTCCAAATTAAGGGCCTCTGAATAAGCTTTCCAACAAGGTATCATATGCCTTAATTGGGCTTAAGAAGAGTAAGTTAGGCCCATTTAAGTGAAGGAACATCATGGACTGCGCACTGATCTGCGCCAGAGAACTCGGGACCCAATTTAGCCTTGATTTCGGCCTAATTTGACCATTCTTGTGAAAAATGAAATTGTAGGTCTCTTCTTTATCTTTCTAGGGACAGCAAGATTACCAAATCCGATATCCGTAGCTCTCAGTTATGCTCTCCGAAGGCAACAAGGTCGTGATGAGTGAAAAATCCGAAAATTAACAATGTTTAGCAATTAAGCCCAATAATGTAAAAGCAAAAACACTGATTGTAAAAGTTGTCTAATTTCCATCTCTCTGTGGCTTGGCGCTGTAAACTGCTATTTATGCTTTTTAAACTCGACCTAACCCCTGGTCCAAATTAAGTGGCCTCAATAAGCTTTCCAACAAGGTATCATATGGCTTAATTGGGCAAGATAGTAGTTAGGCCCATTTAAGTGAAGGAACATCATGGACTGTCTTGATCCGCGCCGAAGAACTCGGGACCCAATTTAGCCTTTATTTTGGCTAATTTGAGAATTCTTGTGAAACCGAGAAATTGTAGGTCTCTTCCCGAATCTTTCTAGGGCTCGCAAGATCACCAAAATCCTATATATCGTAGCTCTAGTTATGCTCATGCAAGGCAACAAGGTCGGGATGAGTGAAAAATCCGAAAATTAACAATGTTTAGCAATTAAGTCCAATTAAGCCCAATAATTTAATAGCAAAAACATTGATTGTAAAAGTTGTCTCATTTCCGCCTCTCTGGGGTTGTGCGGCTATAAACTGCTATGTACACTTTTTTTAATCATGACCAAACCCTGGTCCAAATTATGGGCCTCTAATAAGCTTTCCAACAAGGTGTCGTATGCCTTAATTGGGCTTAAGATGAGTAAGTTAGGCACATTTTAGTGAAGGAACATCATGGACTGCACACTGATCAGCGCTAGATAAATCGGGACCCTATTTAGCCTTGATTTGGGGCTAATTTGACAATTCTTGTGAAACATGAAATTGAAGGTCTCTTCTTTATCTTTCTACGGACAGACAAGATCACCAAAATCCGATATCGAGCTCTAGTTATGCTCTCAAAGGCAAAATGGTCGATGATGGTGAAAAATCCGAAAATTAACAATGTTTACCAATTAAGCCCAATAATGTAAAAGCAAAAATATTGATTGTAAAAGTTGTCTAATTTCATCTCTCTCGGCTTGTGCGGCTGTAACCGTTATTTATGATTTTTAATCTGACCCTAACCCTGGTCCAAATTAAGGGCCTCTAAATAAGCTTTCCAACAAGGTATCATATGCCTTAATTGGGCTAAAGATGAGTAAGTTAGGCACATTTAAGTGAAGGAACATCATGGGATCACAGACCGATCCGCGCAGAGAACTCGAGACCCAATTTAGCCTTGATTTTGGCGTAATTTGACAATTCATGGAAACTGAAATATTAGGTCTCTTCCTTATCTTTCTAGGGACAACAAGATCACCAAAATCCGATATCCGTAGCTCAAGTTATGCTTTGCACAAGGCAACAAGGTTAGGGATGAGTGAAAAATCCGAAAATAAAAAAGTTTAACAATTATGCCAATTAAGCCCAATAATGTAAAAGCAAAACAATGATTGTAAAAGTTGTCTAATTTTCGTCTCTCTCGGTTGGCGGCTGTAACCTGGTATTTTGCTTATTAATCATGACCAAACCCTGGTCCAAATTAAGGGCCTCTTGAATAAGCTTTCCAACAAGGTGTCGGATGCCTTAATTGGGCTTAAGATGAGTAAGTTAGGCCCATTTAAGTGAAGGAACATCATGGATCCGTGACTGATCGGTCAGCTAGATAAATCGGGACCCAATTTAGCCTTGATATTGGCTAATTCTGACAATTCTTGTGAAACATGAAATTGAAGGTCTCTTCTTTATCTTTCTAGGGACAAGAAGATCACCAAAATCCGATATCCGTAGCTCTAGTTTTGCTCTGCGCAAGGCAACAAGGTCGGATGAGTGAAAAATCCAAAATTAACAATGTTTAGCAATTAAGCCAATAATGAAAAAGAAAAACACTGATTGTAAAAGTTGTCTAATTTCCGTCTCTCTCGGCATGCGGCTGTAAACTGTTATTTATGCTTTTTAATCCTTACCTAACCCTGGTCCAAATTAAGGGCCTCCGAATAAGCTTTCCAACAAGGTATCATATGCCTTAATTGGGCTTAAGATGAGTAGTTAGGCCCATTTAAGTGAAGGAACATCATGGATCAGGCACCATCCGCGCCAGAAGAACTCGGGTTCCAATTTAGCCTTTATTTTGGCTAATTTGAGAATTCTTGTGAAACCAGAAATTGTAGGTCTCTTCCGAATCTTTCTAGGGCCTGGAAGATCACAAAAATCCTATATCCGTAGCTCTAGTTATGCTCTGTGCAAGGCAACAAGGTCGGGATGAGTGAAAATCCGAAAATTAACAATGTTTAGCAATCAAGCCCAATAATTTAAAAGCAAATACATTGATTGTAAAAAGTTGTCTAACTTCCGTCTCTCTCTGGGTTGTGCGGCTATAAACTGTTATGTACTTTTTAATCATGACCAAACCCCTGGTCCAAATTAAGGGCCTCTGAATAAGCTTTCCAACAAGGTGTCATATGCCTTAATTGGGCTAAAAGATGAGTAAGTTAGGCATATTTTAGTGAAGGAACATCATGGATCGCGCATCGATCGCTAGATAAATCGGGACCCAATTTAGCCTTGATTTTGGCCTAATTCTGACAATTCTTGCGAAACATGAAATCAGGGTCTCTTCTTTATCTTTCTAGGGACAGCAAGATCACCAAAATCCGATATTCGTAGCTCTAGTTTTGCTCTCGCAAGGCAACAAGGTCGGATGAGTGAAAAATCCGAAAATTAACAATGTTTAGCAATTAAGCCCAATAATGTAAAAGAAAACACCGATTGTAAAAGTTGTCTAATTTCCGTCTCTCTCGCTTGTGCGGCGTAACCTGTTATTTATGCTTTTAATCCCGACCTAACCCCTGGTCCAAATTAAGGGCCTCTGAATAAGCTTTCCAACAAGGTATCATATGCCTTAATTGGGCTTAAGATGAGTAAGTTAGGCCCATTTAAGTGAAGGAACATCATGGATCGTGCAATTGATCCACGCCTGAGAACTCGGGATCCAATTTAGCCTTTATTTTGGCTAATTTGAGAATTCTTGTGAAACCGAAATTGTAGGTCTCTTCCGAATCTTTCTAGGGCCCGAAGATCACAAAAATCCCTATATCCGTAGCTCTAGTTATGCTCAGGCAAGGCAACAAGGTCGGATGAGTGAAAAATCCGAAAATTAACAATGTTTAGCAATCAAGCCCAATAATTTAAAAAAAGCAAATACATTGATTGTAAAAGTTGTCTAACTTCCGCCTCTCTGGGTTGTGCGGCTATAAACTGCTATGTATACTTTTTTAATCATGACCAAACCCTGGTCCAAATTAAGGGCCTCTGAATAAGCTTTCCAACAAGGTGTCATATGCCTTAATTGGGCTAAAGATGAGTAAGTTAGGCATATTTTAGTGAAGGAACATCATGGATCACAAGATCGATCGCTAAGATAAATCGGGACCCAATTTAGCCTTGATTTTGGCTAATTTGACAATTCTTGTGAAACATGAAATTGAAGGT